>JANHGD010005740.1:13578-25529 GCA_027560375.1 Imantodes cenchoa | reverse complement strand
GGCCATGAAAGCCACAACCACAGTAATAGTTTTGGCCAGGACACTAGAAATGGCCACTGAGAAAGTAATGCCAAAAGCTGATTGTCGGAGAAGGCAGGTCACTTTGCCAGGTTGACTTAGGAAGAGCAAAGAGGAGAGAAAACAGAGCAGAAGAGAGACAAGGAGGGTGTAGGTGAGGGACCGGTTGTTGGCTTTGACAATGGGAGTATCCCTGTGCTTAATAAAAGTACCAAGTACCCAAGATGTCAAGAAGAAGAAACCAAGAGCAGCTGAAGCTAAACCAATTCCTAAGTTTTCTTCAAATGATAGAAAGACCAGCAGTTTCAGGATACATCCTTTCTTTTCTTTATTTGGATAATGATCTTCTGGACATTCAAAACAGTCATCCATATCTGGAAGGAAAAATAAGAATTTGTCAGTCATCCATATCTGGAAGGAAAAATAAGAATTTGTCAGAAGTTTTTGAATTGAATCAATGCCCATGGACTCAAGTGATAAATGCATGTGGGGTTGTTGTTGGGTTTTTTTGGTAAGGCTCTTCTCTATTTCCAGCACAGTTTTTCCCTAATTCTCAGGCTATTGTACAAATTAGCTGGTGATCTCCAACTCAAATATTTATTAGGTCAGACATTATTTAGCTGGGCTTACAATGATTAGACAGTGATCACGAGTTATCAAGATGTCATCATAACATAGGAGTTACAGGAAAGAATGCTTTTAAAAATACTAAATATATCCTTACAATTTTTTTTCTAAGTGAGTGAACAATCTTAGCAAAAAGAACAGCAAATGAGTTGAAAATGAGAAAACTAAATAGATAACAGATAATAGACAATCTACGGCTCAGTAGATATATATTTTGGGGCTCTATTAGGAAAGGCCACCCATTAGAAACTTATACACAAACCTTTGACTTCTGAACAACGGTCAATAATCCATAGATACAGAAATGTATATTCAGCCTGAAAAACTGTGAATTGTGAAACCATTGATTACTATGAAAGAATGCTTTTAAAAATGCTAAATATATCCTTACAATTATTTTGTTTTTGTTTTTAACTGAGTGAACAATCTTAGGGAAAAGCATAGCAAATGCAAATGAGGTTGAACATGTGAAAAATAAATAATTAGATAAGTGACCATGAGATCATAGACGATCTATCACTCAATGGATGTATGTTTTGGACCTATATTTGGAAAGACTACCTCTTAGAATCTCACAGGCAAACTTTGATTCCTGAACAACAGACTGTAATCCACAGGTGCAGAAATGCATCTTCAGCCTGAAGAACTTGTGAACCGATTAATTATACGCATCCAAACATCATGCATTACAATTTGCTTACATCTAACTAAAACAAAAGTTGATGGATTGTCTCACCTACCCTTTTGATTTGAAATCTTTCCTTCTGGACATGGAACACAGTTGTAGCAACAGAATTGCTTTCCTTCCATCCTTTTCTTCCAATATCCAGGGGAGCAATGGTCATTACACAGAGAAATTGGAAGTACCTGATCATAAACATGAAATTTTTGCAAAGGGATATTTTTTTTAGAAGAGTTTCTAATTCTTCATTATGGCAGGAAGCAATGTTTGACTTCTCAAAGGGCTACTGAATTTTATTAAACTTGATTTATAAAGGTATACAGATTCAACATCTTTTCAATTAATAATTGCAACACAAATATGAAATGTTTTCTCATTATAATATCAATTTTGTATACATGGAGAGTAATGCCTTTTTTCTTTCAAAGAATAGAAATTACATTTATAAATTGTATAGATTTACACAAGATTGTTCAACATAGCTTTATGGACAAAGGCATCTTCATGATATCATAATAGATCACAATATAATCCATTAAACGTGTCCATACCTGGTTAAAAGCAGGATGCCAGACAATCACATCTTCATTGATAAATACTTCTTTCCCTTTTGGAGCACTGGGATCTATCTTTCCAATTCTAACTCTCTCAAAGGATCTGTTTGGAAAAGTGATGAGGTTGATGATGTCGAATCCACCTGTTGCTTCCCCTTTCTCATTCAGGAATACTCTCTCCCCAGCAGAATTGTTAAAAGAAATGCCTTGAAGAAATGGATGGAGCTACTAGAAAGAAAATGAAAGAGAGAAGGAGTTGGAAGGAGATAATAATAATATTCAAATTTTATTTACTCATTCTTCCCATTCCTGCAATAATGCTCAAATAACTATATGGAGAAGATTGATAATCTATATTGCATGGAACTATCTTTATTAATGATTTTAAGGAAATATAGGGGAAATCATTAAATAAAAGCAAAATGAAAACAATCTATTTTGAATATGATTTAGACTCACTATTTAAACAATGAATCAAACCTACGCCATCCATAATCTTGTTCTTCAGATATCCTTCATCTATCTACCAATATCTATCTGTCTGTCTGTCTGTCTGTCTGTCTGTCTGTCTGTCTGTCTGTCTGTCTATCATCTCAATCTAATCTTTCATCAGACTAGAGCTGGTAGGAACCGTGGAGGTCTTCTATTACCAGCCCTCTGCTCAAGTAAGAGATCCTATAACAGGGGTCTCTTAAAAGGCAAACTTAAATGCTCAGAGAGCCATTTGGACCCATTTCTCACAGAAAAAACCCACTGAGAGCCACAAAACCTGAGTAGGCATGGCCAACTTGACATCAATCACTCTAACCCAATCCCATGACATCCCCCCAGCCACACCTACGCAGCCGGTCATTAGGACGGAGAAGTGGGAATCAGAAAACCTTTTCTCTCTCTCTCTCCCCCCTGTGCAATTTTGTGGTGGGGGATGGGTTGGGAGGCGGTCGCAGGTGCTGCTGCACATGGCCTCTTTGTGGATCCCCCTCCCCCACAACGGGGCTGGATTCGCGCATTCCTTCCTCTGATTTGCTTGCTGAATCGAGGGCTGCCTGGGAGCTTCCAGCAAAGGGGCTGGCCTGCCGGGCTTGTTCTCGAAGGGGCTTTGCGTGGGAAGGAGAGGGGGCTCTGCTTAGCTTTCCCCCCTCTCATCAGGTGCAGCTGGGGTGGGGGTGGGAGGCACGTGCACGATTTGGGCTGGGGGGAGGCGGAATCTGTATGCCACAAGGAAAATCCTGGTGCATGAGGGCAGGCAGAGGCAGGGGGCTCTGCCAAAGTTAGCTGCTGCTGCCCCTCCTCAATGCTTCTGGTGTGTGAGGCTGCTCTGGAGTCTGGCTTGGGGAGATGATTCATTTCTTGTGGGGAGGTGTTCAGATGCTTGGTTTAACCCACCCCCCTAGCTAGAGTGAGCGAGTGAGGAAGCACATCCAGCTCTGAGAGGTGGGCTCCGAGGTGAACCATCAATCCTTGTGCGATTGGGAGTTGAGCCCCATAGGTTGTCCTACAGCCCCCACCCGCAGCGGGTGCCCTTCTTCTCCTCTTCCAAGGCTAGAGATGGGCGGGTAGGGGGGTGTTCAGAGCGGGATGGAGTGTTCCGGGCACCGGAGGGCGCAACATTTAACCTCCTGCCCCTGTAGTCCTCTTGGAAACTAGGAAGAGCCACGCTAAAGGGGCCAAAGAGCCGCATATGGCTCACGAGTTGGCACAGTTTGCCAACCCCTGTCCTATACCATTAAAGACAAGTAATCTGCAGGACAGCCTGCTGCTGCATACCTCCCTGCGACCTGTAAGATCCCACAGAGTGGGCCTTCTCCAGGTCCTGTCAGCCAAGCAATGCTGGTTGGCGGGGCCACGGGGAAGGGCCTTCTCTGTGGTGGACCCGACAATATGGAACCAACTTCCACCGGAGATCCAGACTGCTCCGACTCTCCTGGCCTTGGCTATGTCAGCAGGCCTGGGGGAGTGGGACCAGATGAGTTATGAGCCCCTCCCCTTTAGATTAGTGACTGGAGAGATGGAATGACTGGTTTGTTAAGGGAAACTATTTTAGTTATTGATGTTTTTTATGGATTGTTGTATTTTTGCTACTGTCTGATATTATTGTACGCCGCCCTGAGTCCTTCGGGATATGGAGAGCCTATAAATACAACCTAATAAATAATAAATAAAATAAGTGACTGTCCAGTGATTAAGCACCCATGATTTCTAGTGGCAAATTGTTCCACTGGTTAATTGTCCTTGCTGTTAGGAAGCTTCTCCTTAATTCCAGGTTGCTTATCCAGATTTTATCTAATCTAATCTTGATTAATATTTTCCGACACATAAATAAGATGTTAATAGTACTGTTATGCAGAATACCTTTCAAAATATAGATGTTTGTTTAAAGCATAACTGAAACTAAGAGTTAAACTAAATTTGAATAAGGTGTATAACAGAAGTGTAGCATGTAGGCATCACCTGCCAAGGCTGCAGAGCTTGAAATTCAAACCTTTGAAATTCTGTGTGTGGGGCCCTTGATCTCACTGCCTCATGCAAAGAATGTGCCACTGCATAAACAGCATTGTAGATACTGTAGCTTTGGCCAGTCATCTGAAATTCAAACAGAGGAGTAGGCAGATTCTCCAAATTCTCTTCTCCACTACAGGTTTCATTGATCATTGAGGGTGAGTCTTCCTTGGAAAGTGAACAGTCAAACAATTGTTCCCAAACATCTTGAAGAAATGCATCTTTGTGTGTTGAAGGCTTGATGACTTGAAGAAATTCTTGAAAGCCTTGAATGTCTCTTGAATGAACAGTAAAGGAAAGAGACCCATGGAACAACTGGAGATCCCAGCCCCTTTGAAATCCTGTTAATATGAAATCAATTGGGAACATCAACATCCAAACCTTTCTAAATGATGCACTCTCTTTATTTCCATAATCACATAAAAACGCAACAATTCTGAGCCACAGAATTGTGAATGATTCACCATAGACAAAAAAAACATTGGCTTTCTGATCTACTAGTTTGTCAGAAATAATTGAAACTACATCAAGGAATTTTGATAGTTCTTCATATGGGGCTCGTTGTGGAATCATTTGTGTGAAGGCTAAACAGATCCCATTTTGGGAAAGCAACGGATTCAGTTTCTGCAAAAAATGTTCTCCCTTATTGTTATCAAATGTAAAGACTCCAATCCACATCCATCCGAAATGGAGAAGAAGTTTGATAATTCCAATGTATTGTTGGTCCTCTTTTGGCACCATGCAATAAAGGGAAGATAACTTAGTAGCCTGAAACTCTTCTTCAGCAAAGGAACCATAGGTCAACTGAACAAATGAAAAGCAGTCATTATTCGTAAGAAGGAAAAAATATGGAACCTGAATGAACTCTAACTGGTTCTAACTCCTGTTTGTGCACGGGCTTTGACTAGATTAGATTAGATTAGAGAAACAGAGTTGGAAGGAATCTTGTAGGTCATCTAGTCCAACCCCCCACCCAAGCAGTAGACCTCACACCATTTCTGACAAATGGCAGTCTAGTCTCTTCTTGAAAGCCTCCAGTGACAAAGCTCCCACAACCTCCGAAGGCAACTTCTGTTCCATTGGTTGATTGTTCTCACTGTCAGAACATTTATCCTTATTTCTAGGTTGAATCTCTCTTTGGTCAGTTTCCATCCATTATTCCTTATCTGGGCTTTAGGTGCCTTGGAAAAAAGCTTGACCCCCTCCTCTCTGTGGCAGCCCCTCAAATATTGGAAGACTGCTTTCATGTCTCCCCTGGTCCTTCTCTTCACTTCACTAGACTAGCCATGCCTAGTTCCTGTAACCATTATTCATGTTCCCTTCCCACTTGGTTATTGTGATTCCTTTATTCCCTAATTTTCTGATTCTATTTATACTGTTAATGTTCATTACAAAAGAAGATAAGTTTCTCTCTTACTGCTCTCCCCAAATTACCTGTGGAATCTTGAAGAGGTTTACACTTTCTGCCATAAAGGAAGAAGTAGGGGCATCTAAGCCTCCAATGATGGCCATGAGATTCTTCTGGTTATCACATTTGTAGTTAGGAAAGAATTCCTGAGATTTGAAAAGCAGGTCCAGAGTGGTCCGATAAGTCATCCTTGGGTTGTAGTAACTGTCACAGATGTGGAATCCAAGAGTGATGTTAGATAAGATCTGGGAGTCCTCATTGATCTCCTTCACAGCAAAGGCCAAGGCGAGGATGTTTTGATAGAATTTGGTTATTACACTGTCAATAGTTAAATCCCCCCAATTGAAGAAGTCGTTTAAAATTCTTATAATGTGGCATCATTTCTAAATATATAAAAAAGGTTTCTATCTTGGATGCAAGTAGGAAGATGATAAGTGCAATGTACTAATGTATCATCCTAATTTGCAGAATGTTTCCATGGTTTGAAATAAATATGCACAACAGCAAAAAATAATGTTTTCTAAGCTACATTTATTTTCTTTCAGATTAGCACAAAACAGAAATATAAATAGATCTTGTTTTTTTTTAAAAACACAACTTCAGCTCATTAAATGTTCTTCAGAAAACCTCAGTAAGTATTTTGGAGATTTAATTTATGAATCAAAAAGATTTTTAGATTCTGAGGTATTTTGATGAGAAAAAACTTGAACTTAATGTAAAGAAAGTATTTCTTTCCTCACAACCCAATGAACTGAAAAGACAAAGAAAGTTTAGATTAGATCCAAAATGTACATTATGCTCACACTGCTTATATAAGAGATTTTTAGGGAACTGGCTAAGATTGGGGAACACGCCTGAAGGAAATAAATATTCTTACAGTGGTAACTGATAAGGTTTTAGAGAAGGATGTTCCTTAAATTCAATTTCAATAAGGTTATAAAAAATTAGAGACACCATCCCACCAATGATAACATCACCAGGCTGGAACCAATCATGTGGAACAAGGAAAGCTTCACTTGCAGAGCAGCTCAGAGTAACTGCTTTGGGCACCAAGAACATCAGAAGGAACAACATATCTACTCCATTGTTACGTTTGGATCTATCAGGCAAATAGAAGTTCTGGCAGATAAAACAAGAGAATCTGTTGAAAAGAACTTCACAGAGCAACCCCTTTGTACCCGCATGGGACTCTAGAAGTATTTGTACCAATTGTTTCTCAATTCCTATTCCCTTCTGCAGAGAACCTTTCATATTTTGGCCTAAATGAATAATAGACTGATTTCAGTTATTTAGAAGGGATATAATTACCTCTGAAACATTGGCAGGCTGGTAATTTTTCCTTGCATAGCTGTTCAACATCTTTTTTTTTTAAGGTGACTGATGGTTAACCTGTTTTAAAAATACTTAGTGATATAGAATTGGGGAGATATTTTGGAAGACTTTTCTCACTTTTCTAATAGTTCTTCAATTTTATTCAGTAAAACACACATTCACAGATAGTCCTCAACGTACGCCCAATATTGAGCCCTGAATTTAGGTGGTTAAGGGAAAGTGTGAGGGCGCTCCATGGGCACACGAGCTTTGCGCACATGTGCATGTGCAATGCCGAAAAGTCCCCCCTCCAGAAAAGCTGAAAACAAGATGACAACCACATGCACAGTGCTGAAAACTCGAAAGGTTAAAAAAATAAAATAATTTTTTTAAAAATATAGCGTTGCCCATGGACCAGCACTGACTGAACCGGTTCAGTGATGTCATCATGAGACGTCACCAGCAGGTCACTACCGGTTCAGGCAAACCAGTCCGAACTGGGAGGAACCCACCTCTGATACATATGATACATATGAATCAAAATGCTTCATCTACTGATATATATATAATGGTAAAGGTTCCCCTCATTTCCAATTCTAGAGGGTGGGGCTCATCTCTGTTACAAAGCCAAAGATCCAGCACCGTCCAAAGACATCTCCTTGGTCATGCGGCTGGCATGAGTAAATGCCAAAGGTGCAAGGAATGCTTTTCCTTCCCACGAAAGGTGGTCCCTATTTTTCTACTTGCATTTTTTATGTGCTTTCGAACTACTAGGTTGGTAGAAGCTTGGACAAGTAACAGGAGCTCACTCCGTTACGTGCCACTAAGGATTAAATCCGCCAAACTGCTGACCTTTCTGATCGACAAGCTCAGCGCCTTAGCCACTGAGCTACCTTGTCTCATATATGTATTTCAAGCATTTTGAAAAAAAAATCATTTTCCATCCAATCAAACATGGATGCTCATATCTGTATGGCTATTAGGATTCAAATTTATGGTGAACAGTTGGAAGGTTCCTTCTGCTTATAAACGTGATTACAATAATGACATTTTGATTTGTCTCAATTTGAATGATTTGTCACACAGGATATCAGGTGTAGCCGGAGGTGGGTTTCAGCAGGTTCTGTCCAGTTCTGGAGAACTGGTAACGGATATTTTGAGTAGTTTGGAGAACCAGTAAATCCCACCTCTGACTGGCCCCATCCCCATCTATTCTCCATAGTGGGTGGAACTATCAGCCAGAATGGATTTGACTTCGTCCAATCAGATATGACTGAGTCTGAATAATTAAAACTCCTGGGGGCACTTCTGCCTCCTATCCCCAGTTAATGACTCAGTCCTCATCAGGACGGTTGTGGTCATAGTTTTCTCCAACAATCAATTTCTCTTCAGAAAGAATAAGGACAACTTCATCATTGCAAGCCTTCATCAATTGCAGGTGGGGATTCCCCTAAGGGGGCCTGGGCTCCCCCGTTGGGGTTGCTAGAGGAATCTTCTGAGCGAGCTTTGCTCACTCCCTTGAGGGGTTTTTTTGGCTGGTAAGCAAGGGGGTTGCCCTTGCTAGGGACCACCACCCCAGGATCCTGCTTAGCTCTATAGGGACTGTTGTTTCCCTAGCAAAAGGAACTGCCGGCAGCTTTTAACAGAGCCGTAATCACACGATTGCCTTCCTCGCTGCTCCTTACCGCCGCACGCCCCGCTGGGTGCTGCTTCAGGCGCCGGCCAGCTGCTACTTTCGATGGCCGGGAGCGGAGGCGCCGGAGGGGCCTGCAGGCCCAAATCTAGCGAGCCGCATGGAGGATCGCGCATGCGTGCAACGGCACAGCTACGCAGCTCCTTTTCCCGCCGGTCTAACTGAGCGCAATCAGACCGGTGGGGGACCCCAGCGCAGCCGGAACGAGTGCCAGAGAGTCAGGCAGTCAAGGGGCCTCACAAGAGCGCTGTGCAGCAGCGCGAAGCAGATAAGAGCCGCGGGCCAGCGTGAACGCTCCCACCAACGATCGGCCCCAGGCCACGGGCACAGCGTGCCTCGTAGAGCGTTCGTCCTCCCGGCTGGGACAGGGACTAGAGCGCTCCGAGCCGCCACTTCCAAGTAAGGAGCCTCCCTCCTCCTCCCCCCTCACTCTCATTGAACTTGGGAGGGGTGAAGATCTAGGACTTTCTGACCCATCTCAGGCAAACAGTCCTTGGAGGTTTTCCCCCGTGGCTGGAACTTGGGGAGTCACTGCAATAGCCATGCCTCCCTCTAAAGACACAGTGGCCCCAGCAAAGAAAAGAGAAAAGGGGGCTCATCACACCAAGGGTGGTCCCAAGCCCCCAGGACATCACAAAAGTCACCAGAAGGCCAAAACCAAGGGCCAGCCCTCGACACCTCAGGAGGCCATGCCAGCAACACCGCCCCCGGCCGAGACTGTAAATATAGACCTAGCGGCGGTCAGGGTAGATGACTCCAATTTGTGGGGCCAGGGTACCCTACCACTTGAGCCGCAGGTAATCGTCATGGAGGGGCCAACTGGGGGCCAGACACCGCAAGCAGCAGAGGTGCCCCGGGAGCAGGAGACACAGGTACCAGCCTCCCCAGCAGCAACAGCTCCCAATCCATCCATGGTTCTCCTGGCACGGGAGGACCTACAGGCCATGCTTTCAGCGGCCATCCAACAGGGCCTCTCTGCGGGCATGCAGCACGGGGGCTCCCGTTCAAAACGGAGGCGCTCCCCTCAACCTGGACAGCCGGCACAGACCGCATCAACACCGTGCGGGGCTAGGCATCAGTCCGAATCCTCATCCTACTCCTCAGATTCGGACTCATCCAGTTCTTCTGAGGAGGGGATTAGCAAGCGGGGGCGCACCATGTCAGAGGACGAGGACTTCGTGCCGGCCTCGTCCGGAGCTTCAGTCACGTTATTCGACCCGGCGTTATTTAGCTCCCTGTTACACAAGGCACGTCAGGCGGCCGGCCTGGGACCAGCGCCCGCACCGACTACGACAGCCTCGTCGGACCCGCTGTTTGCTCCTCAGACTCCAGCGCCTGAGTCAGTGCCCGCCCCTCAGCTATTCGTTGACTCCATCACGGGTCAGTGGGTCAAACCTTCTTCAACACTGCCGTTGTCCTCATCGGACCACCGTTTCTTCAACATGGAAGCAAACATCTCTCAGCTGTTAGAGGTCCCCCAGGTGGACGCTCCAGTGGCAGCCTTGTACTCACCCAACGCCCTACCGGGGGATGCAGAGGAGCTGCTCCGAATGGAGGAACGTCGGGTGGAGCAGATGGCTAAGAAGGCGCACCAAGCGGTGGCATGGGCGGTGCGGGCCTCTTCGACAGCCTCCTTTTTCAACCGATCATCTCTAAAGTGGCTGAAACAGCTACAGGACCACCTACCGGCCTCAGATGCACGAGCCCACCAGGATATCACGAAGCTGATCGCGGCGACCCAGCTGTCGGCAGATGCAACACTCCAAGCGTCCCGCTTCGCTTCAAGGTCCATTTACCATTTCGTCGTAGCCCGTTGAATACAGTGGCTTCAAGGATGGCAAACGATTCTAAACACAAGTGGCGGCTGGCCACTTCATCCTTCCAAGGAAAAGCTCTCTTTGGAGCACACCTTGACCCTCTCCTCATAGAAAACAAGGACCACAAGAAGGTTCTCTCTTCTAATGTCCGTAAAGGGGGAGGCAGGCCCCAGACTTCCTACCGCAAGCCCTACCGGGCTCCGGAACCCTTCGCCTCTCCGGCCCAGAGGGGGGCAGGTCAGTATACATATCGTCCCAGACAGGGACCGGATAGGTATCAGCGCCCTAGACAGTCAAAGAAGCCCTTTCGGGGGGGGTCACTATCAGCGGCACCCCAGATAATTCTATCCCTGCCCTACCCATAGGGGGCCGCCTGGCCGCATATTCTCAGATTTGGCAGACGATTACCCAAGACCAGTGGGTCCTCCAAACAGTGACTTATGGCCTTTCCCTAGAATTTAGGGCTGTGCCCCAGTCCTCCTTTCGGACTTGCAGAATATCCAAAGACCCGGCTAAACGGGTTCTGATGGAAGAAGCAATAGAACACCTATTGGCCATTAGGGCCATCCAACCGGTTCCCCGGGATCAAACAGACCTCGGATTCTTTTCCATTCTGTTTGTAGTGCCGAAGGCCTCGAGGGGCTGGAGGGCCATATTGGACCTCAAGCGCCTAAACCGGTTCATCAAGGAGCACAAGTTCAAAATGCACTCCTTGTTCTCCATCCTGAACTGCATCAGACAGGGGGACTTCATGGCCTCGATAGATCTAACTGAAGCCTACCTTCACATTCCCGTTCATCGGGACCACAGACAATTTCTTAGGTTCTGTTATGCGGGGAGACAGTACCAATACCGCGCGCTCCCCTTCGGCCTTTCCTCAGCACCTCGTGTCTTCACAAAGGTGCTGGCGGCGCTAGCAGCATACCTGAGGTCGGAGGGAGTGCGCCTACACTGCTACTTCGATGACATCCTAGTGTTGGGATCCTCTCACCAGCTGGCCACCCGCCATTTGCAGCGGGCCTTGGACACCCTAACTCTCCTAGGTTTTTCCATCAATGCAGACAAGAGCCACCTTCTCCCAGGCACAAGCATACTACACCTGGGGGCCATCATCGATTCCCGTCAGGGTAGGGTGTTCCTCTCCCCGGACAGATGGGCCAGTGTTAGGGACATCACATCTCAGGTCCTCCAACTACAGGAGGTTCCAGTGTGCCTCTTGTCTTCCCTGCTGGGGAAGATGGTCTCGGCGTTCTTCATAGTCCCGTGGAACTACAATGGCTGCTCTTGCCGTTTCAGAGGGCAAAAAGGAGCAACTCCAACCGCCGAATCCGAGTTCCCTCCC
>JANHGD010005738.1:0-11335 GCA_027560375.1 Imantodes cenchoa | reverse complement strand
TGTATTCAAGAATTGGTCTAGCAAATATTATGTATGCTCTGGTTAGTAGTTTGATATTGCCTGAGAAGAAGCTACGCCATATTAGATTAATAACTCTTAGTGCCTTTTTGGCAATGTTGTTACAGTGGGTTCTGGCACTTAGTTCATTAGATATGAGTACTCCAAGGTCCTTGACAGCATGAGGGTCATCTACAAAGTCGTGTCCTCCAAGCTTGCATTTAGTGTTCTCATTCTTTTTGCCGATGTGTAAGACCGAGCATTTATTGGTTGAGATTTGAAATTTATTGAAGAAGAATAAATATATGAATCTATTTACTAGTGTAAGCTTTATCAAAGTTATTGTTGTGAGGAATATCCTTCTGAGTTCAGTTCCAAGTGGGGAAAAAGACACTGGAAGTATGGGACTGCTTGGAAAGATGGTTTAATGGTGGACAGCAGTTCCACATGGTCTGAGGTCTTGGGAGAAGGGGGATCACATACCTTAAGGATGTTGAAGTAGGAGAAAAGGAAGTTGTTGAGAGTCCCTGAGTTTTTTATATCCTCTGTTGGGTCCCACCTCACAGTTTCCTGTTCGTGTATAAGAAATGCACTCTGATGGTGGTCAGACTCCCAGGGGCTGGGGGTCTTAGCTAACTCTGTAGGCTTTTGTCTGTATCCCAGGCTTGGCTAATGTAATTTTCCCAGGTGCCATTGCTGAGTTTCTGATTGCAAATGGGTCTGCCTGAAGGGGTAGATCTTTGTTATGTAGAATAGACTGGTCCAGGGTATTAACAAAGGTGTAGGCTACTAAGAGTGAGTATTTTTTCGTGCCTTAAAGCATGTCTCTCAATTTCTCAGCCAGGGATATTCTATATAATATTCTGCCTTTTTAAGTATTTCCTAAAATATTTTATTCCTCTAGGAGCGGGGGTATGTGCTAACTTCCTACATTTTCTAATAAGTACATTCAGATCATAATCTGTAATTTCTTGGATAAAAATTATTTGCATATAAGTTGTTAAAATAAAGCAGAAAGTAATGCTTAACAAAAATTATAGACTTTAGTCCTACTTTGCTCTGAGGTTGCCCTATTGATCTAACTAAGGCAGCAGTAAGCAGATTGGAAACTGCTTCAGAAGTCAATTTAGAAATTCTCATTAACTTGAACAGATTGTGTTAATACTATACACATTATTGAATTTGTTGACATTTTATGGTGAAGTCCCTCCTCAGTAAAGCGTAATATGTCTCCTGAAAAACTTGAATGCTGCAATTGCCCTGCTCATTCCATGCCTTAGCTTTGGAAAAGAAAGCAGGTAGAAGAAAGTAAACATTATATAAGTGGTTAATTTATTGGATTTTGTTTTATCTCATACCATTTAGTCTGATTGCTTACAGAAATTTTAGACTTTGTAATTAATGGTCTCATGTGGAAGTTTTTTTAAAACAGTATTTATTTTCTCAGCTTCCTTCAGCTCTGAGCCGAAGAATCTTCTTGAATGAGAAGCAAAACCTCTTCAAAGAAAAAGGAGAGAGTCCACTTGGCTCTTTAAAAAGCACCTTTGGGATTTCCTCATATATTTTTAAATGAGCTTGTCACTGCACTCTTATTTGAATTCTGCTGAGTGGGACTCTGGCCTTTTGTTCCCAAGCTATAGTCTGTCAGTATCATTATTTTCAAAGAAATGTTTTCTTATAATATAATATTTTAAGCTACAAAAAGCAAGTATTAAATATGAATGGATAGATGGATAATCAAGAACCTGACCAAAAGTAAACTTCGGGAGAGGGCGGCCTATGAATGCAACTAAATAAATAAATAAATAAATACCAACCTTTTTCAACTTGTTATCATCTAAATAGGGAATAAACTCTGAATTTCCCTGAGAAAAACAGACAAGTTAGAGTTGCTTGTTTTTAGCTATAGCAGGGTGGGAAATAAGAATTTTGGATGGTTAAGACCTCCTTAACAGAGAAATGCACTGCCAAAATATTTTGCTACAATAATTTATCTTGAAGTCATGTATGCTGTATTTATTCTAAGACCGTGTGATGGACCTCATAACTTCTTTTAAAGCTTTACCATAGAACTTAGATGGGCTTAGAATTTTTACTGTAAGCAAGATAACACAGTTTCTTGAATAGTATTCAATATTGTAGTATTCAGATACTACTGTTATGGGATTCTGATTCAGATGTTCTATGAGCATTTGACTTCATGAACAAATATAACCCTGACTTTAAAAAAATGATTACAATCTTTTAACCTTTTGTAAGTCTCTACTTAATTTTTTAAAAATATTTGCACCATTGCATTCCTACGTTTTTACCTTTTGTAAGTCTCTACTTAATTTTAAAAAAATATTTGCACCATTGCATTCCTACGTTAACAATTCAACACTTTTTACATGTTGTTCAGATATTTATGCAAACCACTAAGCATAAATATCTCCAGAAATAAAAGTAAAGAAAAATTTAAATATAAAGGAGACCGAATATGTCAGGCTCTTTGCAGCTTGACCCTATTTTTCTCTACACTGTAAGTTTTTAATTCACTCTGTTGTGGATTTTTTCTGTTCCTTTCCTGCCATTTTAAATTTGCCAAGGGGAGAAGGACAAAACAATCAAGTTTAAGCTGGAACAATTCAAGCTTAACTGGTATTGCCAACATGATTTCTGGGAAATTTATTGTTTGTTTCTAGTCATTCATTCAGGGAATAAAACGAGGAGAGGAAAACTAATTTTCAGAATCAGGTTGGGTTTCTTTAAGCTACTGTTACTAATGTAATGAGAACTTTCATTAAAAAGCACCTAGAGCAGGGATGTCAAACTCACATTGTCATGGCGATGTCACGTGATATATCAGGACTTTTTTCCCCTTCACTAAACTGGACGTGGGCATGGCCAGCCCGTGACGCATTCTGCCCAAGGGCCACAGGTTTGATAGCCCTGATCTAAAACATTAAGATATTGTTGCTGTTTAAGTCTTAAAACCAGTTCTGAGATACTGCAGGTAATCAGAGCATTCAAATACATTCAGCAGTTTTCATTGTACAGAATTTAGAACTTAGCAAAATCCTTTCATATACAGTTGTTTAAACATATGACTTCTTCCTCTTCAATTTTCAGCATAATCTAAATGAGGAAGTGGGTAATGATAGGTGAAATCAGGGGCAGGTTCCTCTTACCTGTCTACTGGTGCGCTACGCATGCATCATCATGTTTCGTGTGTGTGCATGTTCACTATGTGCATGCTCGCTACACATACATGTTTTAAAAGCACGGTTTTGCTTCCGCGCATGTGCAGAAAGCAAAAAAGGCCAAAAATTCAGGAAAAAAGATGGCGCCCCACGACGGACCGGCGAAGATGGCACCGGAGCCGTCGCATGAAAATTGCGCAATCAGCAGCCTGATACTGGAATGGCGCATTGGACCATACCAGTAGGAACCCATCACTGGGTGAAATGCTTTACAATAGCAGACCTCAGCATTATCTTTTTTTTCTGATAATTTTCCCAAAACATAATGAGAAATATTTATTATTGTTATTGTTGTTGTGTTCATTGTTGTTGCATTGTTATATCAACAAAACAGAAAATATGGTTTTGCCAATCCAAGACTCCATACTTCATGATATGGTCTCCCTATGTGTTAGATGTATTTACAGAATATGTAAAGATGCAGGCAATTAACAATATTAGGAAAATAAAAGTCAGAATGGTCAAAATTTAAATAAGAAGCAGGATTTTCTGAGAAAGGAAATGAGAAATGAGAAATTTCTTGTGAAAATCCACAAAACTATAAATCCTATTGAATTCAATGGGACTAATTTATTAGCCATAAATTGACAAATAAATGATTGTACCTACATTTTAACAATTTCACTTATACTCACAGTAATACCTCTGTATAGTATTAATATTTATGTTTTTTTCCCTAGTCAAGGCATGTTGGAATATGTCAAAGAGATCTCAACTTAAGTTATGCAGCTCATTTAATACTGTATGTTGCAAGCTGATTATGCCATTTCACTGCACCTATGGCATTTAAAAGTATTTGACAGGAAATTAATGCATTACACCTTTCGTGGTAATGTTTTCTAAATGAGGCTGGATATATTCAGTTTTTCCATTTCTAAAAGTACATTAAGAAAGGAAAAATAATTTCATCATCTGCAACAGAGTTCAAATATAAACTAATGTTTATGAAGTAATTAATATTTATAAGCCAATTGAGTTCCTTCTATATCCTAAATCACAAATATATTGTATAGCATGAAAAGTTTCAAAAAGCAAAGACATGCAAATATTAGCTAATTGACGTGTGTGTGTGTGTGTGTGTGTGTGTGTGTAGACAGTAATTTTGTAAAATACAATCTATTTTAGCAACTGAAATTAATCTCTACATATTTTTCTGTTACCATTAGTATTGATCTGCAATCATCTTAACTGTATGAATCAATATATGAATTCCATATTTCAACAACAAACTTCCCTCTATTAAACCTTATTGGAACTACTGCTAGTAATGAAGAAAATCAGAGGTCATCATGGTCTAAGCTTCATCAATTGCTGGCTCTGCCAGCGGGTCTGGGGGAGTGGAACATGATGAGATAAAAGCTCCCCCCCTTTTTCTGATTGTATGGGTGGTATGAATGGTTGTTGGGTGTGTAATTATTTTACTATTATAATATTTAATGTTTTTATATTGTTGTATTTTCTACTGTTTTTACATTATTGTATGCCGCCCAGAGTCCTTCGGGAGTTGGGTGGCCTATAAATACAACTAAATAAATAAATAAATTCCTTGCAGTAATAGATGTACAAAGGATATCATTACGGTTTCTACAGCTCATCCACTGTATCTCATCTATTCTTAAGGCAACTTATTCTGTTGTTTTCATTATAGGTTTTTTTAAAATTTTCTTGATGTCTTTGTTCAACCTTCAGGGCTCCTTGTCTTTTTGCTGTGTGCATATCAGGGGGTATATGTTTAACTCAGGTGTAAAATTCATTTCAAGGTCCCCTCACACAGTAGGATTAATTGGTCCATTTTATTCCATTTGATGATTCAAGAGAGGTGCAACTGATGTATAACATGAAGTTGGGAAAGGCTCCTCTAGTAATGATTGCCACCTGCTCCTTGAGAAAGAATTGTGCATCCAGGAATGCCTTCAGATTATACATTGGATCTACCTGGCTCTGTAGGAGGAGTGGCAGAGCCTAGGGTAGAGTCAGAAGAGAAATCAGTCTAGATTCTACATTGCCACAAGTGAACTAAGTCCAACTTAGGTCAACTTTTATCTAGCACCAAAATAGTGCTAATCTTTTGTTGACTAGATTCCTGTGCATAGGAATCCACAAGAAATCAATTTAATTGGAACATAGTGTATGGACCTGTTCTTTCACACCTGACAAGCCCATTCAGGACCAAAGATGCTAACAACACCCCCCCCCTCAAAGATACAGAGGAGGTCTCTTCTATCTTACCAGAATTCAGCGAAGCCTCTTGTTATCCATCCAGATCCATCCATCCAGTTTCCAAGTACTTTGAGAGGACATCCACAGACTCTCTTAGATCACAGGTGTCAAACTCGATCCCGTCACATCACGTAATGTAATTAATGTAGCATACTGTGACATTTTTGCCTTTACAGAGCAGGGGTGGGTGTGGCCTGCATGTGATGCATCTGGTCACCAGTTTGACACCCCCTTAAATAATCAAGGATGGATACGATCTCCCTTGCTCCCAATTGGAATAAACCTTAAAGGAAGTTGAACCAATTACCAAAAAACCAACCCCAACATCCAAAGCCAACCCAAAAGAACATCATATTCAATGGAATCAAAAGGTGCTGAGAGGTCAAGGAAAACCAGGATGGATACATTATCACTATTGTGCTCCCATCAGTTTTTACAAAAAGCCTGACAAATGCAGTTTTTATCTCATGTCTGCGTCTGAATCTTGACTGAAAGATAATCTGTTTCATCCAGAATCCTATTTAGTCTTCTATCTTTCCAATCACTTTCCCTGAAAGGGGAAGGTAGAAGACTGGACAATAATTGCCCAGAATGATGAGGTACAGCTATGGCTTCTTGAGGAAAGGTATACCAGCATCTCTTTAAATGGTGCTGGGAACAACTCCTCCCTAAAGGCTGAGTTAATCATTGCTAGTACCCATCAATTTATCACCTTTTAGATAGGCTTGACCAACCAGACAACCGTGCTTACAGTCCCAAGAATCCTATCCACTTGCTCAGTGAAAAAGACTGTTTCCAGATAAAAGGATAAGTCTACTCACCATGCATTATCAATAAACCTGCATCACATTGTATCTAACTCAGAACAGATATGAGAAATTTTATCCACCAAGTGCAATAAAAATCGAACAGCATGGCTCTGAAAGGAAATCTCTGAGCCTTCCTTACCCAGAAGAGCCCAAGAAATGCTAAACTGGGCTGAGCAGTTCCCTATTTATTGATGTTTCCTGCTCTTCCTGGCAGGGGTAGGCCTTAATCATGGCTTTAGCTTGTGATTGATCACATATATCTTTCATTTTCCTCATGATACTCTGGATGGTTTTTTGACCTTTTTCATCTCCCTCAGTTCCTCAATGAACTACAAGAAGTGCCAGGAGCAATGGATCAAGAGAAGCCACACAGGTATACTCCTGTCCAAGACCACCACTGTCTCCCTCTTTAAGACAGCAGCCCTGGCTTCAGCCAGGCTATATAGCAGAACCTCAAGCAAGTTCCACAGTTCATTTTTAAATTCTAACTTTAAGAGGTAACTGTCAATCAGTAATGCTAACCCATTTAATAGGAAAAATATGAAACAACAAAGTAAGCTGATGTGATCAATTCATGTGTGGAAGTAACTGGTGGGCAAAAAGGAACAAAATTGTTGTCTTGAAAACATGTCAGTTTTGTTTCATTGTTTAGCATCAATAAAGAGATCATAACAAACCCATATACTGTAGTTAATGAAATGATACCTAAGAAGAAACTCAACAGAATCGCCCTTATCCAAAAAGGATTATAATTAAACATATTGGTTTGCATATGCTATACCAGATCTACAGAAGTAGCCCAATTTCTCTTAGTGCCTACCTCTCCCCAATTCTCATAAAGCCAAGAACACCATAGTGAGTGATAGCTAACCTTTTTGTCATCGCGTGCCGAAAGTAATGCGACCAACTCGCCCCCATCCCATGCATGCACGTGAAACTCCCTCACATGTGCCCCATCGCTGTGCATGCACATGTGAACCCCCCATGGCCCATTTTGGGCTGGAAAGCTTCCTGCACCAACCTGGAAGCCAAAACATTGCACGGAAGTGCCGTGCGAGTCCCCAACATGCAATGCGTATTAAATGCCCAAACAAAGTATGCATAAATTAACTTTAGCTGCTTTTTGTTTTAAAAAAAGAACCCACAAGGCCTGATGAGAGGAAAATAAGAGTTATCAAAGACATAATAACTGGGGATAAATTCATGTGCTGTTACAAAGAGGTTAATTATTTTTACATATCACGATTTTAAAAGAAAATACATAAATGCACAGAATGCTAAGCAGGGTTAGTAGATTAATGAACAGATGAGAGAGATTCTAAGCAAAAAGACAATCATTTAGAATAATAAGGCAAACTATAGAGAAGGAGGGAGAGAGAAACAGGAGAGAAAGGAACTGATCTGCTTTTGTCAATGTCACAACACTAGTTATCTTTTTTTCTTTGATACTGGAACCTTACTAAGGTTGCTAAAATGTCAAAAGAGATAAGGAAAATCAGGTTGTAATTTGTGAATGGAAAGGTTTGAGATGGCACTACAATTTTCAAAGGAAAACCTTCTGGCTGTGAAACTCTTGAATTTTCTTTCTTATTTCATTGGCTCATCCTTAGGGTTAGAATAACATCACAATCACTGAAAACAATCACACAAAGTTTCCTTCTGCCCCTGACAAAAGTTTAGGTATATTGTAGTCTATACATGAACCCTAATTTCAGAATTGTATTATATCATTTAGTATTATTACAGCTGCTATGGCTTTTAACTACCTGGACGATTTTAAAAAACAGTACATTATTCACACTTTCTGCTTAACAGATGCTCAACATATATAAAGTCTACAGTTAATTTCTTGTTATCCAGTTACCCAGGATTTCCAGGAAGCAGAATGATAAAAATCTTTGCTAGAGACTCTGAAGAACAATTATAATGAGTAATTAATAGCATAAAGGTAGACAGATAAAATAGCTACACACCATATGATGTACGCACTATCATGAGGAGATGTCATGCTCATATGGGCACACAACACAAATATGTATAGATGATTGACTTTTAAGGCTAGCATATAATATTCGTATCAGTTTCATTGAAATTTGAGCTAATAGAGGTAATATCCTTGAATACAGTTTGTTGTTTCATTATTGCATTTACTTTAATGAGTTAACTCCATAGGTCAATGACAAAATAAAAAATAAAATAAAATAAAAGAGCAACAAGGATGATTAGGGGCCTGAAGGCTAAAATATATGAAGAACGGTTGCAGGAATTGGATATGTCTAGTCTATTGAAAATAAAGATCATGGGAGACAAGATAATAGTGTTCCAATATTGGAAGGGCTCCTACAAGGAGACTTCGGCCATTATGCCTGAAAGCCGATTCCAGATTTTTCCACAACCCAGAGAAGGAGCAGCAACAGGCATTTCTGCTCCAGTCAAAGATTCCCGAGGAACTGAACCGCGCAGGCCCAGTAGAACTATTAGGCACCCTGTTTACTTACATGATTACGTGACCTACATAAGTCTCAGATTGGACATTCCAGAAACTAAGAGGGGAGGCTTTTACATACTGACATATGGAGTACGTATTTGCATAGCTGCTGTTGATTGGCTAATCTAGCAGCAGGAGAAATAAACTTCTGTCAGTGGCTAGCAGGCTTCAGGGAAGCCCTTAAAAGGCCCTGCAGCCTGCCGGAGTCCGTATTAGTCCCAGCTAATAGACGATAAAGGTGCTGAACTGTTCCTATATCTCGCCTCTTCATTCCTGCATGAATCTAACAAACATAATACTTATTTTCAGTTCTGCTTTGTTATTCTTCTTTAAATGAATATGAAAAGTAGTAGCTCCTTTTTGCTACTTTTCTAATTTTTTCAAAAGCAGTTTTTCATTATTCAGTTGATTGTGATAAACATCTTCTTTTACCTCTGAGATTTTTTCAATTCTATCAAATGTTTGCAACTTGTAATAGTACATGCCATTCAGTAATAAGAAATTTTCTTTCCTATTTGAGAAGCCACAGTTACTTCTGAAATCTTTAGGAATCATGATGGTTAATGTTCAATCAGTGCCTAAAATTCAGCTTTCAGCTACAGTATTTAAAATAATAGCTGAGTTTGTGACTGCATTAAGTTTGCTTTTCTTAAATGTAAGAAAACCCACCCACTCATTTCAAATAAGTGCATCATTTGAAGCGTGTTAGGCCTTTATTACCTCATATCTCTTATTTTTTTTAAAAAGGAAGAATGGCATGCATTATATTAGATATAATTGCAGATGTTGGCATCATTCCTACTAACATGGTAAACCTCCCTAAGTTTTACTTTATGACTCCAAGCCCATGTCAAACTGCTGCATAAATGACTCTCCTCCCACACGGTCATTTTCACATTAAAAATGTGATATCTCAGTATTAAAATAGATTCTAGTTTTCTCCCCTGATATGTAGAGATAATGCCAAGTAGCTGTCAGAAACAAAATGATCAGTAATGGTCAATTTTAAAAATGCATTTTAAAATTTACTATTACATTTCTTTTCAATGTTTTTTTGTTTCAAGACTCCACATAGGGTGGTAACAGTTATTCTACACAGTCAGTCTAATATATTGTTTAAGATGTTGCTCTTGGACTGAAGAGACCAAGGTTCAAGTCTGATAACAATCCAGAAGCTCAGTGATTGGCTTTGGATCACTTATTATCAACCAAATCTACCTTTAAATGGTTATGGAGAATAATTGGAAGAAGTGCTCTGGGCTTCTGAAGGAAAGGTGGAGCATAAATATATCCCAGAAATAAAAACTATCAGTAAAACTGAGAGATACTGAATATGGGGTTAATGTTTTATGGAAATATTAACATAATACAATTATTTATTTTTATTATTTATTTATTTATTTCGTCAAGTATGTATTAGATAACAGATATGAGTATAAACATGATTATATCTTGTTTATAGATATATAAACAAAATATAATGGATACAAATGAAAGGGACGGTAGGCACGCTAGTGCACTTATGCACTCCCCTTAAATTCTTAGGAATGGGGTGAGGTCGACAGTAGACAATCTAAATTTAAAGTTTGGGGTGGCTGGGAAAGAAACCACAGTGTCAGGTAGTGCATTCCAGGCATTGATATCTCTGTTACTGAAGTCGTACTTTCTGCAATCAAGTTTGGAGTGTTTTACCATAGGTTTGTATCTATTAGGTGCTCATGTATTGTTGTGATTGAAGCTGAAATGTTCATTGACAGAACATTGTAGCAGATAATTTTATGTACTATGCTTAGGTCAGATGAAAGACGGTGAAGTTCTAAGTTGTCTAAGCCCAAAATTTCAAGTTTTGTGGTGTAAGTATTCTGTTGCAAGTAGAGAAGTGGAATATCTCTGGACTAGTTTGATTGTATTAATGTCTGATATGCATTGCGGGTTCCAGACAGATGAGCTGTATTCAAAAATTGGTCTAGCAAAAGTTTTGTATGCCCTAGTTTGCATTCAATAAAAGTTTTGTATGCCCTAGTTTGCATTCAATATTACTGGAGAAGAAGCTATGTAAGATTAGGTTAACAACTCTTAATGGCCTTTTTTGCAATGCTGTTACAGTGAGCTCTGGCACTTAGGTCATTTAATTATCACCAATTAACTTAAACTATAGTATTTTGAGATGGTTAGAAAACACAAACACCCAGATTATTATAGGCCAGTGATGGCGAACCTATGGCACGGGTGCCACTGGTGGCACGCGAAGCCATATCTGTTGGCACACAAGCAGTTGGCGTAGCTCAGCTCCAGTGTGCATGTGTGTGCCAGCCAGCTGATTTTTTGTTCGCACACAGACTCTGGGAGGTCGTTTTTGGCTTCCAGAGAGCCTCCAGGGGGATGGGGGAGGGCGTTTTTGCCCTCCCTAGGTTCCAGGGAAGCATTTGGAGCCTGGGGAAGGCGAAAAACAGGCCTACCTTCCCACCAGAAGTTGGAAAACCGGCCATTTCCAGCCTCCAGAGGGCCTCCAGGGGGCAGGGGAAGCTGTTTTCATACTCCCCAGGCATTGAATTATGGGTATGGGCACTCGCGCATGC
>JANHGD010005734.1:25691-40512 GCA_027560375.1 Imantodes cenchoa | reverse complement strand
TATTGGCCAAGTGTGATTGGACACACAAGGAATTTGTCTTGGTGCATATGCTCTCAGTGTACATAAAAGAAAATATAAGACAGTCAGGGAGAGTAAGACTTCGTAAAAAAAATTAATGATCTTCTGTTGGCCAGAATAAAAACTTTTCTACTCTATGGGAAGGGGAAAGAATCTGTCAGCAATACCAGAATGCATATAATTCAGATTCATATCTAGTGCATTTCAAGGCATAGGCAGTGAGGGAGATTGTTCAAGGTATTCAGCAGACTATCTTCAACTCAGCTTGGAAGAAACTGTAGTTATAGTGCCTTTCATGAAAATCAGGCATAATTAAAAGAGATGATAGGCCAGTGATCATCTTATTGGCTTCCCCAAATTCGATTAAAAGCTTGACTTTATGCAGACCACAATGCTTTAAGTCTCCATTGATTTGGCTGATATATAGATTTTTTATTTAGAAAATAAAATGGCAGTGACTTGGCAAGTAAATTAACAGGTAATCTGATTGAGAAAGTTCCCCGTGAGACAAGATTGCCCATCTGGCTTTAAATATTACATTTATGAAAGACTGGAGTCAGCATTACCCAAACAAGACTACTGCAAAGTAAGAAGGATCTCATAGAAGCAGATTGGAAGCAAGTTAAAAGCATTGGCTCAGGTTAGCCAACTAAATAAGCTTTTTACCTTCAGTCAATGGTTTCCTCCATTAGTAAATCTGGAACTTTCCTTATCTTTCCTGAGTGTTAAGGAGGAAAATGAAGGGTTGAGGTGTAGGGGATATTTGTCAGACATTGTTGATTGTCTCCCTTGCAATTTTTCTGTCTGATGGGATTTAAACCCCATATTGGCTCACTGTTAAAAAATGGTTGATTAAACAGAGAGCATCTCAATTTGCTTTATGTAGGCGGAGATGGTGCCATCTCTGCTGCTGCTGCATCCATTTTACTTGCTGAGTATTGCAGAGGCCAGATCTACACATTATGACCTTGAGAAATAAGTTATCACACCAGTTCATTGTTTGAATGACAGAAATGTCTTACTCATGCTATAGTAAATGTTGCCAAGGACACCTCATTGGCAGAAAACAGATATCTGTGTTGGCCAAATTGTTTGGCTTTCCAGAATGCTGCTTAAGAAGATCAACTCATAATTTATCAAGAAACTTAAGTTATGCTGTTGTTTGCTGAGCAACAGTGATTTGCATGTTCTTATTGTCCTAGCTCAGTTGAATCCAGATGCTCTCATAAATCTCCATGCAAAGCAGGCACTCCAAAGGCAGCAGCAGGAAGCAGAAATGCCAGAACTGATCCCTCAGGGTCACCCTTTTGAACATTTGATGCCAGTTCAGCTCCAGCTTTATCTCCTGTCTCTTTACTAAGAGCAGATCCTTTTCCTAAAATCAAAGAGTTGGTGAGGGAGTTAATAATTCTACTGGTCCTAAAGACATTGATCAGAACCTTCTGCTAAAATGCCTTCCTCAAGCGGTTCAGTGCCTGAGAGATTTTTATTTTTCCACACATTTCAAATGGCTCCTTTTCTTTAGTACTGATTGCTTCCTTTCCAATTAACAACATCACAAAAATATAAATTCCTGGCGGAGCTAATCTGTTCTTCAGTGGATCTTGCTTATTTGGCCGCCAGGTCTTCATTATATTCCTTCATCCATTAGAGTGAGCCAATGAATCATTCTAAATTCACATACAAATAGGCATAATCCCTGCTGCCTCCTTTATAATCTATCCGAAAATATTCGGTGGCTCAGCCTATCAAATAAGATTTGGCTGTGTGCCGATAGCTCTTATTGGGCTGCCCAAAGAATAAGTTTGGATATTATATGTTAATGTCACTGGAGATGCCCACAAATCTAGGGGTGAACAGAAGAAGATGGTCTAAGTGAGACAATAATGTCTTCTATCTCTGGTTACAGTGACTGACCAACATTTGATCTCACATCCTTAACCTGCGACTCCATTTCTGATTAAGCTGCTTATTTCAGAGCCCCTTTTCTTTCTATGATAGGCATATTGCCAGTTTCAAACTCTTCTTGCCTCATCTAACAGCTACAGAGAGGGAACATAGAAATTCAGACGCAGAGGGGACTGCATTGCTATATGTTAAAGGAATGTTTGATAGCAACATAAAATAACAAACATCTCTCAATAGATAATTTTAAAAAATGTTAGTATACCCCCTTGTCAGTCTTCTTCTTTTTCTGGGTTTGATGAAGGGGCACTAACCTATCTATCCATGTGGAAAAGCAATGGACAGCAGTCTGGCTCTGGTAAACTCCCACTAATGCTGCTTTTCTGGGGAAGAAATGGTGATTATCCCCAAAGCCATCTGACATTCCCATTACTGTTTACTTAGGCCCTGTCTTCTCTTGCCCTTGGCTATTGTGGCCTCTCTTCCTGGTTTTGCTGTCCTGTCTTCGTCTCCTCTCCAGGCCATGAATGAGACAGGCTTAAGTTGTCATGAGATGTGACAATCTTCTTAAACTGACCCCATTTCACCAAAGTTTCAAGATGTGTAAAATTTCTAATGTTTTGCCATTTATTAGTTTGGAATTGAAGTCAGGTGACCTGTGGGTATGATCAGTAATGTTCAGGAGTGTTAGAAGGCACAGGCACTCTTCCTTTTCCCTGATTTCTAGTCAGTCACTCAAGCTTCTATGTCTTTTCCAGTATTTGCCTGCTCCATTAACATTTGGTTTCAGAACCATCAATTCTCCTGACCACTGTTTTTTCATGAAGTTCTTGTTCCAGGCTTATAACAAGAAAAAAGAAAGGAGAGCAGAATTTTATTTGGGGGAAAGGGGGTCATGTTTGCAATATTCTGTAATGGTATTAATGGGTATCTTTTATCTTTAACACAATCCCTGTGGTGGTTTTTTTTCTCTCTTCTCATTGCAGCATCTAAAAAATGATGAGAGAGACTGAATGAGGTCTTTTTTGCTTCTTTGCCACTTGCCCTATATATGTCAGTTCCAATCATTGCCCCACTCCCTAAAGTGGGGAGACGGATTGCCCAGCAGCTAGTCGTTTTCAATTCTCTTACTTTATAGGACTTAATTAGCTGGAATTTGTTGGGAAAGGCATCAAAATAAAACTGCCAGTTTGTGATAGCTTTACATAATGTAAAGTATAATCTTGAAAGCTATGTCTAATTTTGGACATTGAGCATCAAAATGGTATTCTTGAACTAGAAACAGCACAGAAAAACAAAACTAAAGTGAATAAGAAATATTTTATTTGGGGATATTTTGCATAAAATGCTATTTTTGAAATGGTTCATTATGTTGGGAAAGTGGATTGGAAAAAAAATCCCTCTTCCATTATTTTGTAATTGGGTCATCCAGTATAATCTTCCCTTGTATTAAAATCACTGGAGGAGACCTTTCTCTCTGTTCCCTCTATGGGAGAAATATTTTTACAAACTATTAAAAAATATTCGGCCTTAGGAATGAATACCATGGGACAATCTCCTTTTAATGCCAGGCTCAAACTAATTTTCACAGGTATTTTTTTTTAAACCTGAAATATTTCAGTTTAATTGAATGTTTGTTGTTGGTTGGTTGCATATTAAATTTACAGTATGCTTAAAAGCTGTATTTGATTTTTAATGAGCCGGAGCTCACTTCTGCTGTGTGTCTGTACGAAGAGGAGGTGCCTGCTTTATTAAAACAGGCTGGCTGATAGAGGTCAGTATGGTTGGACAGATATCCAGAGGTTCACAAGGTCAGATGAGTCTAGCCCTGGCTGCTGATTTCCACCTCCAGTGATGCTTTCAAGTCAGTGTTGTGCTCTATACTTTAAAATGTTTTTCTCGCGTTGGCCATATTGTCAGGAAAGTCAGAAAAATAGCAGGTTGTCTGGACAAATTTGACTTGGTGCTCTTGATATACTTCCTTTAAATCCAGAGACACTGTGATTATACTGTATGTTTTTAATGAAGAGGTCTGCATTATTATATGGGTTGTGTGAATGTGGCGATTTTGATGCCACAGTGACACTTGAGAACTTGACATCTATTAATTTCAACAGAAGATAAGGGCCCAGGAGCAATTTTGCTTTTGAAAAATCTACTTCTTAGAAACTGAGATCTCATCACTGTGGCTGTCACTCACTTTTGAAGGCAGGGAATTATGGAAAGCAGGGTGATAGAAAAGCCATTGTGAGGTATCCGGCTAATTCAAGTAGTTATAGTTACATGGCATCACTTTCATCTTGAAATGAGTCCAGTTTAAGCACCGTACATTTAATAGATCATTTAGCAGAATGGAACATTTAGATGAATAAATGTTTTTCCACATTATTTTTGTGGTACTATCCAGGTGAGTTTTGCAGAAAATATAATTTGCTGAAATGGATGTAGACTACTTAGAAATTCTAGACCCTTCAGCATCTTCACTATACATTTCTGCACAATAGGCAATAATTGCAGGAAGATATAAAGTCTTTGCTGCTAGGCTTGTCCCAAATTCACCATAGACAAGCAATGTAAATGAATAATTGAGATAACTGGAGAGAGACAATAGCATTTAAAACATAGGATAGTTTTAAATAGGATAAGTAAAGGATAGTTTGAAGAAGTTAAATATTGTCTTATAAAGAAAATAAAAACAGAAAGGCTAACACAATAATTTTCAGATATTTAAAAAGATAACATTACATAAAAATAGCTGTCACCATTTTGAATTTGGCCACTATAACATGTATCAGGTCATATAAGATAAGGAAATATTTATGTTGTCTATTGAGCAGTTGAATTTATGGATGAATAGCTTTCCAAGGTTCAGTACTAATTTAGTAAGAATGCTGTTGTTTGTTAATGGAAATAGCTACAATCCAGGATATGGCTGGTTGCGTATACTGCAATGACTCTTACACTTTTCAACAGACTTCCATGAAACCCATATCTGTACTGTCTTGTTTCTAGTACAATATATGTAAAGTTCAATAAGCCTTGGAAGCATCTTTTAGTGTTTGGATAATACAGGCAGTTACCCAGGAAAATTGAGGAATTTTCACTCCTTTCTGGTATATTTTTAAATAACTTTGTGTATTGTATCAGTGTACAATACACAGTGGCAGTTTAAATTTAAATGTTCCTTGAACATGAAAAATAAGCTTCTAAAAGGACAATAACAAAGTTGGAACTTCCTTCCCTAATATCTAGATTGTTGTGGGTATTTAGGCTTGGTTTGCTTTTTACAGTAGGATTTGGTATATGTACGTTTAGAGGAGTATTCAGTCATGTGAGCCCCTATTATGTAGAGCAGGGGTCCTCAAACTTGGCAACTTTAGGACAGAAGTTCTGGGAGTTGAAGTCCACAAGTCTTAAAGTTGCCAAGTTTGAAGAACTCTGAAGGGTGTAAAAATGCCAATGAAATACAAGACCTTAAAATGACTTGATTAACAAGTGAAAATAAGTTTTTATGTTCAAAGAATTTGCCTTTGCCCAAGATCTGAGCTATTTGTATATTTTACGTAGAGCCCCTCTCTGAAGGAGATGGGCAATTAAGAAGTTTGATATATAAATATAAATAAATAAATAAATACTTATGCTTTGTGAAATGCCCTGGAAATTCTGTTGAACTTTCTCAGAGATACTTAATGGAGTTCTGGGTGTTTTCTGACCTTGGTGGTTTGCTTTCAGATTTCATTACCCAACCAGTTAACATTATCAGTCCTAGCAAATGAAGAATTTGCTCTCTGTTAGGGTATTGTTTTCTGCTTGTTTGTTTTCTGCTTGTTGGTATTAATCCCTATTTATCTGGGTGTAAGCTGCTGAAGAGGATGTGTTCTGGTCTTTCTATTTCCTTCCTAGCTTTTTTTTAATTGTCCCTTGAATGCTGTGTAAATGTTGTTTATCTCAATGGGTATTTTTGTTTACTTAAGATGTTTTTCAGCACTTTAGTTGGTTTGTGTCCTGTGATGATGCCATGATGCTGCATGATTGTAATTCATATGGAATCTCTTTCTGTTTCTCAGATATTTTTGAAGTATGGTAGTGTTATCCCTTCATAGCTTCTGTTGATTGTGCTGTAGTGGATTGAGTGGTCAAACACTTTTTGATAAAGTTGTGTCAGTATCCATTTTGTTGGAAGATATTGTATAGGCAGTCTGTTTCCTTTTTCTGGTGTTCTGGGTTGCTGCAGTGCCTTTGTACCTATTTGAATAATGTTCTTATGCAGCTCTTCTTTTGGGAGGCTGGGTTGTCACTTGGTTAGCGTGGACTGTTTTTCAATGTATTCTCTTCTACTGGAGTTGGGACATAGAATTGGGAGCTTTAATTGGGATTCTTGCACAGAGCAGGTGGTTAGATATGTTGGCGTAAGTGGACCTTCCAGGTATATTAATATACATATTTAAAACAAACTGTATGAATCTTGAATTTCCTAGCTTTCTGTGGGGAAAGCTGATTTGTAATTCCTGGTGACCTAATTAAATCAGCCACAAGCAATTCTTCAATCTTTGAGCCATATTATTAAATTAGAAATATTGCAAGTTGCCCTTTACATTCCATTATGCAATAAGAAAATAGGCTTACAATTGGAGTTTTGCACAAACGGAAGATTTGGTTTGTTTTGAGTTCAAAACGAAGCAGCTTACATAGAATGTTCCATTGGAACCTTCAATTTCATTGTGCTTTGATGGAACATAAACACACAAAAACCAGTGCAAATCCTCTCATGTAATAGAACTTGAAATGTTCCAGGTGTTCTGTCTATAGAAAATAAGGAGAATTCAGTGGGAATTACATTCTCATCCTTTCCCCCTTCCCCCCCCCCCCTCATTTCATCTCAAGGTCATAATAGTAAGAGTACTACTGGATCGTGCTGATTGACCAGCCAATAATAAATAATAATAATTGCAGAAGGACTGGTGAAAGAGAGTTGATTAAAAGACATTGCAAAGAATTCTTTGTGTAGCCAATAGAACAGAGAATTCTGCTCTCGCTCAGAAATGCTGCATCAAGCATATTTGACTGGGTATCAAATTTAAAGCCCATGAGCTGCATCCACGGAGCCACCCTGGAAACAGTGAAGGACTGGCCTGCATGCCTCTGCCAGCAAAAACTGAGCTTATGAAGACCACACGCGGCCCCCCCGGGTTCCGCTTTTGGCTATGACGGCCTCTTGTAGCCCTCTGCCAGCGAAAACGGAGCCCAAGAGGGCTGCGCACAGCCCTCCTGGGCTACATTTTCCCTGGCAGAAGGCTGCAGGATGTCGAGCTGGTCATGCCCACTCTGGCCATGCTCACTCCAGCCATGGCTACTCAGCCCCCCTGAGGTTCAAACACAACCCTGATGCGGCTCTCAGTGAAAATGAATTTGACACCCCTAATATAGGACAATCATCTGATCGTTTTTTAAATTTTTTAAATTAGCTGGTAGTTAATACCTCCCAGGTATACTAACCTAACTGTTGCCATGATAGGAGATTTCTCTAAATGTTTTCAAAAGTATACATTTTGTAAGCTGCAAAATGGGAGCTGGCATTGCATGAGTAGCATTCAGCAACATTACCATAGCAAAACAAAAGAAATACCTGCTACTACTATTCTGCTAATAATACCAACATTTAATTAAATGTACTAGCAGATTATCAGTAAAGCAACGCAGGGGCAGGCTTAGGACTCTATTTTGATTATTTCTGTCCATCCAGCAAGCTCTGACAGGTTTGCTATGCTCCAGGTCTCATTGCTTGGGGATTGTCCTCTGGCAGAAGTTAGGAGGCAGGCCTTCTCTGTTGCTGATTCCTGCCTTTGTAACAGCCTCCTCTCTGAAATCCAGCCGACTCTGACCCTGTCTGTTTTTTTTGAAAGGCATTAAGGCCTGGTTTTTTTCTTCAGCATTGGGCTTGTGCATGGAATGACCATTGGATCTGTTTTTCTCAGCACTTTACGTGTTATATAGTATTTTCTGGCTTGGTCTACATTTTACCCCTTCTTTTATTATGTGTTTTAATTTAATTTATTATAGTTTATTAATTATGTATATTGTACTGAATTGTGTGGTGAGTGAGTGGCTATATACATTGATTACATAAATAAATAAAACACATAAGTCAGTACTCTTCCTATAAAGCAGCAACAAAATCCACACAAATAGCTTTTCGATGTGTTAAATACATCCTGAGATCAACATTAGCATGACATAGGAGGATAGAGCATTCACATGCACAATACAGTAACTGTCCGGCTTCTTGAACAGCAAGGTAAAAAGTTCAAGACTGTCTACCCAAAACCCAAAAGCTCAGATAAGTAGCTTTATTATAGCAAAGCTATAAAGCCATTATGAAATAGTTCCAGTGAGTGCTGTGTATCAAATGTGAGTTCTATTTATAGTGAAAATAATATTCTCTTCCTGCTGCCTGTACAGGGCAAACATCTAGAAGCTATATTCTCTTCCATTAATTTTGTTTTAGGGTTTGCATTATTACCAGGCTGTTTGTACTGGATAATGTGAAAGCTTACTCTCACTCTAAAACATCAGCAAACCAAACCAGATTTCTTTTTTTCTCCCCACTCTAACCATTATTTAAAAACTAAAATCCCAAAACTAGTCCACTTTTATTAATACAGGGTTGGGGTAGGAAGGTTGAGTATTTGCCTCAGGGCAACCAAACATATAAATAAGCTATTTACTCTCCATTACTCTAATTTCAGCATATTGACGAGGTGATAGAATTTTTATTTATTTATTTATTTATTTTTTATATTTATATACCGCCCCCCTCCGTGAGGACTCGGGGCGGTGTACAGCCAATAAGTATAAAACCATTTATATTTATATTTAAATAAAACTAAAATGACAATTTAAATGTTTGAAGAATGTTTGAAGAAAACAAATCACAGATAGCACACACATTCCTAACTTCCACAATGCTACTGGAGGGTCTTTCCCCACTACTGAGTTGGTGTGTAGTCCATCCATTCTTGAGTTGACCGAAAATAATACCAGTATCAAATTTGTAGACCTCATTGCTGATTCTTATCCTGCTTCTGTTGCCTCTGTTTCAGGTCACTGTATTTCCTTACTTCTTTTCAAAATAATGGGTAACAAAGCCCAATAGATTTTGTCTGTTTTGATTCTAACCTTGGGAACAGAATAAGGAGAAAATACTTTTTATTTTTTATTTTATTTTTTTAATACTGATATAGCTAAGGGCATCTTAAACTTGTAACAGTCAAGGTCTGAGGACAAGATGAAAGCCGTGTCAGTGGGCTTGGAAGAAAAAAATGTTGCTAGGGCATGTTTATGCTCTGCTTAGGTAGGTAAAGGTTGGGAAAGGCCCCAAGAGACTGAATTTTTCTTTCAACTCAAATTAGTCACATTTGTTCTTGGCATCTGTTACCATGTTTGAATCATTTTGCTTAGATCCCCAATAGCAGCTTCATCTTGCTATTTGAAGTTGAGGATTAATCTTTGCAAGTATAAAAAGGAGGAGGAGGAAGCAGGAGCAGAACCGTCAGTTAAATTTTCTGCTAGTTCAGATTGTGAAGTATTTATTGCTGATTAAGTGGGGCCGGGGGGGGGGACACCTCTCTCCCCTGGTTGTAATGTCAGCATAGTGAATGACAAGCAGGTGCTCACAAGTGTCTACCTTAAAAACAGAGTAGCAAATAAAAGACAGAAATATGAACATGTGCATGTCCATGGACACACACTGATAATGTCATGATTACAGAGTCAATTTTCCTTGCCCATTATAGCACTTTCACTTGTCCTAATTATGTCAATCATTTGTCTTAAGCTTTTCAAGTGTCTTGATCAGGAAGTTTTTGTGTTTATGGCTGTTGGTGAAATAGATAGCCACCTTATTTCTTTGTCTCAGCCAGGACAATGTCCTATCTTTCTATCCATCTGGTGGATGCCTCTCTTATTAAGATTAGTCTTCCTAACAACAATTTGTGTATAGTTTAGTAGGGATATCCAACAAATTTGTCTGAAGGACTTGGAGAAAGAAGAGTCACATTCATGTCCCCACATGTTCTGAGGTACTTTTTCAGTTTTATATCTTGAAGGGCTGCACAGCTCTGTATTATTTTCTTTGGTTCATTCTTCAGGTAAAGGGCTATCGTTTCTCAGATATTTTCTCTCGTATAAGTATGTTCTAAGTAGTCCAAAATATGGGTGGGATTCAGTCTTTAGTGTATACTCCATTATCAATATTCTACAAATATATTAACTGTCATAGGCCTACACACACGTTTAAACTTCTCTCTGTACAAAATTAATGGCATTTTAAAAAAAAGATATGCATATGAGAAGCAAATATTTACCAGATGAAGTTTTCCCAATGTGTCAATCCCATGAAAATATGCTTATGATTCAGCAAAAGTGTAAATAACCATGCAGGATTGTGATGAATAAGCAAGAAATCTTCATAGCGGCCTTATTCCCAAGCAAGAAGTCAGTAAAGATGCTTTGCATTGCATAAATCCAGCATATGCGTTGGTAGCTTTGGTGGAGGAATTATTGTCCGTTACCTCTTTTATGTGTAATGGTTTCATTAATTGATAGACCACTTTTTAGCAGTAAATTTTCAATGAGGTATTGAGAGAATACTGAAATATGTTCAGTATCAAATATGTTAGGGTTGAAGTTAAATGAAAGAAAATGCAAAAGTGCGTAAATGATATAGAAGGAAAAACCAAAAATGTTTAGAGACAAACACAAAAACATTTTCTTTTGTTACAAGTATTTCTGTACTGCCAAGATCAAATGATACCGGGCAGTTTAATATAGACTGAAACATGGGGGTTGGAGGAGTGGAGAATGAGTTGTAGGTCTTCCAAAATGATCACTATTCTTCTTTTAAAAAAAAAATGTCTTTGAAATGAGATGGTCTTAAACATCTGAAAAAGGCTAAGAGCCAAAAGGAAGGTCCCAAATAAAGAAACTCCCAAATCCGATGCTATCACTAAGAAATAAATAATTAAATAGAGTAGGATGGAAAAATAAGTTTTTCTAGGATATCTTAATGAGTAAACAGGTTCCTGTGGAAGCAGCTGCTTCTTCTAAACAGAGTAATTTTTGGAGAATACCATTGCTTTATTTAAAATGCATGCTTCCTTCATCTGACATTTAAGTGTTAAGTTTTCTCCTCATGTTACAGCAGGACAGGAAATGAGTGACCTCTTTTTCTACATCATGCTGAAATTATGAGCCATGTACTTCCTTGCTATTCATGGTTGAATTTCTCATTAACTAGAGCTAATAACCATAGATTGCCATATCTATTGCAAATTCTAATTAGGATTAATCTTCTTCAGCAGATGGCAAGAGTTATTTGAGGTTGCAAAGCAGCGCAAGAAGAGAAGGACAACATGCCCGGCTGATCAGTCCCACTGTCTTCTTGCCCAGGAGTGCTGTGTGCCTGATGTTTTGGTACCAGCTCTCTGGAGGGAGTGGGACTATGCTGCAGGTGCGGCGGGAGGCAACACATGAAAACAAACCTCTGTGGATCATCAGGGAAGACCAAGGGGAGGAGTGGAGAGAAGGCCGGATTCTTCTGCCTAGTTATGATACAGAATATCAGGTGAGCATGTTAAGGTATGGCTTCAGATTGAGCATCACTACACATTCATCTCCCAGATTTCAAGAAACCATGCTCCGTTTGTCATTAAAAAAAGAAAATAAAAAAAATATTGTTCATAAGAGCTTTCCCTCTTTCATTTTGTTTTCCATGTTGCTATAGTAACTGAACAACCGTGTATTTGCTACTTGGATTTTGCCTATTTTAGATATAGCTTAGCTCTGGGTTTATTTTATTGTCATTTACATCCTTAAAAGATTCTCTGCTTCTTGCTAGATGTGGACTGCAAAAATCAAGATCACCAGCAGAAGGCAATAAAAAGATAGTGTTTTTTTCCATGTATTTTCTGCTTTTTGCAATCACTGATGTTTGCAACCCAGATCTGGTAGCTCTACTTTTGTGATTGTTTTTCCCTCCCCTATAATGATCATGTAGCTTGTCAAGCAAACATGTAAGAAGTAAATGTGAGTGCATATTGGAGGCAGCAGGAATTTGTCTAGATTGTCTGTGCTATAATTATTTAAGAGCCTGGAATCCACACTGGAGAAACATGGAAATAAATTGCACACCTACTTGTAGGGAGGAAGGGAGCAATTATGACAAGAGCTCCAAAGTGGGCCACGTGTTTTCAGACATTTTAAGCAATAGAGGGCGGCTGTGTATACATTCTGAATAGTCCACAGGAATGGGTCAAAAAAGTCAAAACATTTCATCAATACCCCACTCCTTTTTGACATCCATCATGCAGTCATGGCCAATATGCCGGCTGCTTTATCAGCACCTTGCAGATGCCCTTGGAATAGGTAGAGGCAGTCAGATACCATATTTTTCAGAGTATAAGATGCACCTTTCCTCCCCCCCCACCCCAAAAGAGGGTGGAAATGTTGGTGTGTCTTCAGTGGAATACAGCCATTTTTGGCCTCCCGAAGCCCCACTCCCGCATCCCATTTTTGCGAAAAACAAGCTGTTTTTCACAAAACGGGCGTTTTTGCCTTTCTCCAGCCCTCAGGACCACTCTGCAGGCTTCCCAGACCCTCTGCACACACCATTTTTGCAAAGAAATGGGTGAAAAATGGGCCGTTGTTCGCAAAAACTGGGGCGTTTTTGCCTTTCCCCAGCCCCCAGGAGCACTTTGCAGATGGGTGAAAAACGGGTCTGTTTTTGTGAAAAATGGGGTGCGCAGAGGGTTTGGAAGGCCTGCAGAGTGCTCCTGGGACTGGGGAAGGCAAAAACGCTCCTGTTTTTGTGAAAAACGGGGGATGCACAGAGTTTGGGAGGCTTGCAGAGTACTTCTCAGGGTCCGGGGAGGACAAAAACTTATTTTTCCTTACTTACCTCTTTGAAATCTTGGTGGGTCTTATACCCTGGTGTGTCTTATAGTCCGAAAAATACGGTAATTAGAAAGATAAATGCCTTAGAGCAGTGGTTCTCAATCTTTTCTTCACCACAAACCTCTTTTAAATACCTTTTGTGGCCACATATCGTGGCCACAGACCATCAAGACTTAACTCAAGATTTAAAGCACCAGACAGCATGAAGTCTTTGTGGACTCCCTGTGATGACATTGCAGCCTCCCAGGGGTCCGTGGACCACAGGTTGAGAACCACTTTCTTAGAGTAAGTTTCTGACTCATGGTGACTATCTGGACAAGTCCCTGCAGGTTTTTTTAGCGAGGCATTTGAGGGTTTGCTCTTGCCTTCTTCCTAGGACTAAGAAAGAGTGACCGGCCCTGCTGGCTTCATGCCTAAAGCAGAACTAGAGCATATAGTCTCCTGGTTTCTAGCCTGAGGCTTTAATCATTTTTGCAACCCAGCATTGAAACTTACCCCAATAGCTTGTTGGAAAAGAATGCTAGTTATGATGAAAGCTTTCATTGTAAACTGGAATTGGTTTATACAGATAGTCCTTGACTTACAACTATTTATTTAGCAAGCGTTTAAAGTTACAATGGCACTGAAATAAGTGATTTATTACTGGTCCGACACTTACAACCGTTGCAGTATCCCTACAATCATGTAATCAAAATTCGGGAGCTTGGCAAACAAAATATATTTACAACACTTGCAGCAAATGGTCATATGATCATCATTGGCAACATTTCCATTCAGTTTCTGACAAGCAAAGTCAATACAGAAATCCAGATTGACTTAATGACCACATGATTCACTTAACAACTACAGTGATCTGCTTAACAACCGTGGCAAAAAAAGTTGTAAAATTGGGCATGACTCACTTAACAACTGTCTGGCTTAGCAATGGAAATTCTGGTCTCAATTGTGGTTGTAAGTCAAGGACTATCTGTCCTATTTAACCACCCAGTTTCCTCCCTCTGAAAATTCCTACAATTTTTGCTTTGTAGGATGTTTTAAATTCTCTATCAGAGATTAGTAGTCTAACCTTGACAGATAAGCAGCAGCATCCAGGATTTCTTAGGAAGAGAAATAATTATCAAAGCAATTTAAATTTGATATGAATATAAAGTCAGAAACTTCTTGTCTATCTGTATTTGCTGCTGCTCCCAACAATTCAGAAGAGTTCCCTGCCTACTCTATTGTTTTTCACTAACCCGCATTCTGTTTCCCTTCACCACACTGAAGCATTTTGATGAAAATGCCAGTCTCAGTATTAAAATAAAGCGTGGAAATTAAACCTGACAGGCATATTTGCCTGTATTGCAAAATTAGCTGGAATGCAGAATGAAGGTCTTTGTTTGTTTGCTTGCTTGGTTTTCTTTCTTCTCTTTGCAGTTTCTTGTACAAAATTAGTATGAGGTTCAATCCATTCATTCATAGTAAGAAAACAGTATTTGGATATGGTCCAAAGTCCAGGCAAGCTATTTGGGATCTTTTTTTGACATTTTAGTATTCCTACTTCTTTGCTAGAATCCTTCCATGAGTCTTATCACTGCCCAAATGTAATGGAAATTGTGCATAGATTTCATCTCTCCACACTCCCAATTCCATGCTACTTTCTTGGAAGATTAGTCAAGCTGGACCCGAGAGGGGAGCCAAGATGAAGAACTACAATGAAAACAAATTATGTTCTCTGGTGTTTGCCCACTAGATATATACATATTTGAGGCTTATGCTCAAGTTCTGTATTTCCAAATCAACAAGTAAGGTTCTACATTTAGGCAAGAAAAACAAAATGCACAGGTACAGTATATGTGTTACCTTGCTCAACAGTAGTATATGTGAGAGGGACCTTGGAATCCTAGTGGACAACCATTTAAATATGAGCCAGCAGTGTGCAGCAGCTGCCAAAAAAGCCAACACAGTT
>JANHGD010005734.1:0-10463 GCA_027560375.1 Imantodes cenchoa | reverse complement strand
AGTCCACACATCTTCAAACTGCCAAGGTTAAGAAACACTGATCTAGGCAATGATAAAGAAGAGGGGGGGTAGATGAGGGAATCAATTAATCTAATGTTGGGTCATACTAATTAATTTGATAGGCAACTTTAGAATATATCTTTAGTTCAGACTAAGGAGAGTTGTTCAGACATTCCAGAAAAAAAAGGAGACTTGAGAAAGTCAAAGATTCGGAGGCAAGAATACAGGCTAAATATAGAGTTTGTAGCAGTTCTCAGTGGAAAGCTAATATTATATAGGTAATACTTAGCTTGCAGTCCTAGATACACTTATTATGGAGTAAGCCCTATTGACATGTACAGTAGAATTTATTTTTGAGTGGATATTCCTCAAATTGTGCCGTAAGTCCACTCTTAATTAGCTATGAATTTGGAAAGTCATACTAGAGATCATAAAAGCCATAGTAGAATTTTCTGTGTTCTGCTCAGCTCCAAAGCTGGAGCTGGCTTGGGGAAAACCTGGAGCATGATGGCCTGTGAAAGCACAGCTTCTTTTCCCTTTTCTTTTCCTATAGGAATGAAGCATGCTTCTCCTCTCTAGTATATTTTCTCTAATCCTGTCACAACCTTCTTCATACTTTGCAATTAAACTCTTGTCACTTGTTTAAAACAGTGATGTGTTTTGTCATTGCTTGACAAACAAATATCATATTGCTGCTAGACGGGACTGATTGGAGAGGGGGCCGGGCGGGTATCTGTTCCTATCAAGTATAATGGCTATTAACAAAATTTACATCATTCCCCTCTTCCCCTATTAATGAAATGCTTTAATTTGCCTGCTTGTCAAAATCCAAGTTATATTCCTACATAACTCGGTCATGGAAGACCTTGTTTAAATTGCACAGAATTTCTCAGAGCATGTGTATGTGTGTGTATATGTGTGCTTGTTGTTTTTAATCCACCTGCATGACTCCCACCTAGCAACATTCTTCTGTCTCTCCCCCAGGGGGCACCCTTCTGCCAGGGAGCGAGCCCACAGTGGACACGGTGTCAGTGCAGCCCATTCCAGCCTACTGGTATTACGTTATGGCCGCCGGAGGTGCTGTTCTGGTGCTGGTCTCCGTCGCGCTGGCCCTTGTGCTCCACTACCACCGGTTCCGCTATGCGGCCAAGAAGAGTGATCACTCCATCACCTACAAAACCTCCCACTATGCCAACGGGGCCCCTCTGGCTGTCGAGCCGACTTTAACAATAAAACTAGAGCAAGATCACAGCTCGCATTGCTGAGAATGGAACAGGAACACAATCATTTTAAACAAAACAAAACCAGACTTCAGATATGTTGCCTCAATTTTGCACTTTTCTCCTTGCCCAGCATATATGTGAACTCAAGATATCTCTTCCCCCCGATCCCTTGTTCTTTGACAAACTCTTAAACTATAATGCTGCATCTTGGAAGAGACTCAGTTCCCCTGTCTCTTTGGAAGTGAATGCTCCTTCATTTCTATTTTCAAAGACTTAATTTTGGGTTTTATCCAGTAGACACCTTGCAAGGAAACTCAAGAGCAAGTCATGAGGGGTATGCAAGAGAATAGGTGTGTGCGCTTGTATATCTATATCTCTATGTATGTAAGTGTGCATGTGTGTGATATTGGCTGGATGGCTCCCTGGGAAGATTACTTAGGACTTGCGTGTACCATTCTGGCTTTCCTCCTGGAATACCTTTTTAAAGCCGAAGACGCTGATTTGTTTCCTTGGCAAAGTGAGCAATGTTTTTTGTTGCCTTATCTAACTCTGGCTGAGTTTATGACTGAGATCCTTTAAGAATGTCAGCTAGCTCAGGCTGGTTTAAAAAAGAAGGGCTTGGTCCAAGACAAATTAAATGTGGCAAGCTAAAGGAAGAAAAGGAAAAATCACTGCGGTGGAAGGGAGGAACCCAGAAAGGCTTGGTGATGGTCAAAACTCAGATTGTACAGTGTTGCGTTCCCAGACATCAAGAAAACATAGCCATTGTTTTGGTAGTGGAATTAATCCAACAAAACAAATTTTTTAAAGTTGCCTTATAAAAGAGAAGCTCATAATGAATGTTCAGTTTATCTGTTAAACCCAGTCTTAGAGTAATGCATAGATATCAGTACATCAAAGGATTTGGAAGCTCCATAAAATGGAGGTTTATTTAGTTTGATTAGTGAACCTCGCTTCAAGAAATATTTTATTTGGGATTTGAGGAGGGTAAGAGTAAGGATTTTTCCCTTGAAATTTACTAATAATTTACAAAAGACAATATTTCCCTTGTTTTCTCTCTCCAAATTCGCATTATTGGCTGACTGATAGAGTTTGTATTTCTTGTCATGTTGCTTCTTGAAATATTGGTAGTAACATCTGTCAACTAAAGCTCCTAAAATAAGGACGTACCTGAAATCCAGATATCTTTGCATCTTTTAATGAAAAAGGCATAAAGGAATACTCAGTAAGCCTCTCTTTATTGATTTGCTATGAAATAATGAAATGGAAATGCCTTATTTAGACTAACATGTTACAATACACAAAGGTGGTTGGAATTGTTCCATCAGATATATTTTCAAGCAAAATACATTTCCATGGAATCCTATTTCCAATGGTTTTTGCTTTTTTGAAAAAACATCCAGTCATGACTAACTGTTGCTGCATCTTTCTTCAAACTGCCATTCATCCTTTTGCCTTCATGATAGCAGAAATATATAGCAGAAATGTTATTGTGCTGGGGGTTTAAGGCTGTACAGGGCAGTACCTCTTGCGCAAGCCCTCAAGAAATCAATGAAACTTGTGCAATAAAATGGGTGCTGCCTTGAACAACTCCCCATTGATCGAATTGTGCAGGAGAGATTCCAAACAAATGGACCCCCCACATTTATGTGGGATTAGCAAAGGTCACGAAAGCAGCTGGGGATCCTCTGTCAGAGGCACCCTTTATCTAGAGATGTTTGTCATATCCTCCCACTCTGTTATTCAGGTAGCATGCTCTGATGCATGTAGCAAATGGATTCTGCCAAGATGCTTGCTTAGGCTGGGCTAATGCCACACAGTGCTGTTTAATGCAGAAATTGTTCTTCAAAGTGCATAGTGAAAAATAAAGGAGGGTGTGTGCTGATAAGCTTTAACTAGATTAGGAGGGACATGTGAGAGCAAAAGGTGATCACACATCAGATATCTCAAAATGGGGAGGGGGTGGACATTCTTCAAGGAGGGCCATGGAACAAGGAAAGCTCGTATTTCAGAAAATATTCATTATCTCCTCTTAAGATGTGCTTGCTCTTTTGTTTTTTGCTTTTTAATCCTTTGGTTTTATAGGACCCAGGAAAACATCTTCCAGAATGGAAGTCATATGTTAGCAAGTATCTTTGACTTTCTGTAGTTGTGGTACTTGTCACAGGAACTCTCTAATGCAGAATAATGGTCTATTTCCTCCCAATGGTTTTCTTGATTTTGCCCCAATCCACCCTCAGCAATCAAGTGCAATATGTCCATGAGACTTCTCTATTTCACCCTGAATAAAAAATATGCCCAGTCTGGATGTATTTAACCTGATTGAGATACCCCATTTTAAAATTTCACCAAAGATTCACCTGCCCACCCCAAATACTTACCATCACCTTTCACTCCTCCCCTTATAGCTGTGACACTGTCAGCATCACTCAGTTGCCTGTGTGTGAAAATATCTTGTGGAATTTTGAGATTCTTGACAATGTATTGTGTGGAATGTAATAAAATGATATTTTTATACATAGATCTGTTTTCTTCTTTATCTCACCTTTGAATCTTATGTTTCTCATTTCCTAATATATATGTATATAATATATGTATCTACCTATTGTCTCCTCAGCCTGAAATGGCAGAAGGTAAAATAATATCACAAAATTTTAAGGCAAATCAGGAGAAATTGTAGCTCCTTAAATTTCCTGCATTATTGTAACCATGTCTGAAGTTATTATGGACAGGAAAAAACTGGCTGTGGCCTTCTGTCCACTTTTGGATCAGTACAGAGCTCTTACCTCTGTAGGAAGATTTCAGATACTCTACTTTGGAGACTTCAGATTTAAATAGATTAAAACAATGATATGAAATGAAGAATTGGTTTGGATAGTTTGGATTGATTTTATATGCATGCCATTATATTCAAATTTATTCAAGTTTAATTTTCTCCCTAACAAAAAGCTAAATGACATGATCTCATTAATAGGTCTAATATTGTGGCATAGATGATATTTTTGGTTCAGTCTATAATTTTCAGCAGGTGAATCTCTTAGTAAAATTGGTGATATATGAATTTCCATTACCCACAACCATTACCAGGTCTCATTTTTAAGTGCTGTTCATGTGAGCAATGTATCTTATAAAAAGAGAAAGAATAGACTGCAGCTCTGTATATGCATATCTTGTTCACGGAGGTTGATCTGTAATACTGTTGAGTACCACTTCTCCCATTTGTAAAATAGGCTTTAGCTCTATGCCCAAATAGAGGATTTGATTTTATCAAGTTCCTTCCTTATGCAACCTAAGCATAGTGTAGTGAATATTAATAATAGCTAGACATTATGAATGTCTGCCATGAATTGCTATTACTCTTCTAACTTCCTTAGGATGAGGAAATCCAAATTGACATGACATTGGATCTTCACTCTTTTAACTGCCTGACTTCATTTGAAATTGAGATTGGATCCTAATGTTCAATATTGGATCACTGAACTGACATTAATTTCTGAAAGAGCATGGCTGTGATCATATAAAGTGTCTATTGCTAATGAGCAAGTATGTTCACCATTATACCATCTGGAAAGGAAACAACAAGGAGGTATTCCAGATTGTGCCCTGGCCATTATTTATAGGATCTTGTGCTGCATAATCTTAAAATAAGATCACACACCATTTATGTAGAGGCTTTAATGAAAGATTCCTGTGTAGGTTTTTTTTTCTGTCACTGCTTGTTAGGAATGTAGTCATCTTGATCAACTGAGCCAATTCATAAGATTCATTTGGGATTTGCTAGAGTGTTTAGTTGCTGATTATGATTATACTAGATTTCCCTGGAGAAGATGCCCAGGAGATGAGACACATCATTTCAATTTGTCTCCACGGGATTGCGTTTACAAAATAAGGGATGGAACTGCCTTTCCAAAAGCACACTTGAAAAATCTTTGCTAATTAGGCTGGTATCAGGCCAGCTTGCCCATCAGAAGGTGTGTTTTATGAATAAATAAACAAATAAATAAATAAATAAAAGCCTCACTATAATATTGGGCATTTGGCTACCTGAAAATGTCCACAGATTTGAATAGATTAATATTGAGACATGTGGTGCTGTCTCAATTTTAAGAAATTATTTAGTGCACTGTGCAATCTCTCAGAATAGTGGAATAAAACTCACATTTTGAAGAAAGGTCACTATGGTGGGATATTTGCTACTGAAATGAAAGATAATGTTACCCTGGGATACCATATCAAAGCCAAGGGGGGGGGGGGGAGAAAAAAAGGAATTTCAAGAGAAGGCATAATACTTTTAGTAAATTTGGTTATATTTCTTGGAGGAACTAGCACATTTCAGATATTGTTTTATAGAAGGATGATAGAACAGTCAGTCAAACTTTATTCTGGTGAAAGCTGACTACTCTTCAGCAGTTCTATCCAAACATTTGATTTCAGGATAATTAGATCTGGTGTATAACTTAAAATGTAATATAAATATTATCATACCAAGGGCCCACATTCAACCCAATGGAAGCAAAACAAAAAAGTGAATTTAATTTAAATGTAATTCAGCTTCACATAAATTAGTTACACAGAATATGTTTACTCCATTTCTATTTATAACACCTTCTGTTACTTTAAAAACTTGGCAAAAATATTTAGAAGGGAGCAGCATTCAAGATTTGAGGGCCCACACACTCTCCTGGAACCTCAGATTGTGTACCGTTATTTCAGAGTAACAACTCACATGGCTAGTCATTCATGTAGTGGTGTGAGTTCGTTAAATCATTGGGATATTTTTTAAAGGGAAAATGTTTAATCTATTTAGAGTAACTTGATTATATGAAATCAGGTGATGCTTCAAGTAGCATTAGCAAAGACAAAAAAATTTGTCAACTCAGGAAAAGGATGCATCCCAAGAGAAAAGCTCTATCTATGCTAACCCATCACATATTCTATCAATAATCCCTGAAGGGTTAAATTCATTATGGTTGGGAAATATTTGCAGCTTTAACCAAGAACAAAGGATTATTTAAAACTATTCTGAAACTTTATGTTATTTCTTAAGAACCACTGTGTTGCAAACTTCACACTTCAGAACTAACTGCACAAGTAGCAGTTCAGGAAGGCTTTATTTATATAAACTGTGCGATGTCTTCCATTGGCAAATGTATAACTGAAAAATCATCTTGAATGTGTTGACCGAACTCAGTGAATGCATCTAAATAATTCATAACAATGTGCCAAAGTCTTCTTTTAAAATATTTTACATTCTTCAAATTGTATTCAATTGATCACAGTGATTAGTTTCCATCTTTAGTATTGTCCTCAGCTAGATAAAGTAGTAAAGGGGAATGCAAATGGTCTTTTGCTATTTATTTGCATTTGGGGAGGGTGTCTTTAGGCACCTTAGGCAGAATTACTCCAAACAATTTGACTGATTATACTGGAGATAAAAACAGCCCAGAGAAACAAATGCAAATAGAGGAACTTTTAAGAAGTTAACATCCCAAGCCATGCTGGGATCAGAAGTCAAATGGCTCTTGTTTTTAGATAGTCAAGTTCATGGATGCAGATGTGACATTTGGACCAAAAAAATGATGGCCTGGTTTCAATTGAAGATACTGAAGGGAGGGGGGACGGAAGATCAAACATTGAAATGGTAAGTAATTGGAAGAGTCCATTTCCATTTTACACAATGGAAAACTGGTAGAAATCACTCCATCAAAAGAGATGTGTGGCACTTTTAAGATTATCTTTGGATATACATTCCTGGAGCACAGAACACTTAGTCAGATGCCTAGAATATGACCTTGAAAAATATGTATTCTGTAAACCCAGAGAACTTGCCTTTCCTATCACTGTCATCTGTGTTTCTGATTAAATGCACTGTGAACCAAAGATCTTTCTGTAATAATAAATGGACTTGTCTTCAAAGTCCAGTAAGAGACTATCCTGGCTAATCCTCTGAAAACTCCAGCAAAATAAAACTTGAGCAAAGAAGGCTACAAATTAGGCAGGTTTTTCAAAACAAGTAGGATTAACTGGGGAATTCAGATGCATTGTGCCATCAGATACATTTGCCTTTAAGTCAGACTGGATTTCTGGTGACTTCCTGAGCAAGCCTCTGCAACCTTTTTTCAGAAGTAGTTTGCCTCTGCCTCCTTCCTAGGCCTGAAAGAGAGTGGCTGATCCAAAGCTTTTGTACTTCAGGTTTTCCTGCTTCTAGTCCAATACCTTTAACCACTAGGCCAAACTGTCACCTACCAGACATAAACATTACTTTTTTTTAAAAGGAGTTTAAAAAATCCAAAATAAAGAAATGTCAACAGCTGGTACTGAAAGCACTCAAACTACCCATTGCCCTCCCTTCCTCCCAGAACATCTGTTTGAAAACACCTATGGCATTCCGCTGCATTGTTTCCTGTTTGATAGTATATGCCTTAGCAAACAATGGCTTCAGTTCGTATCTGAGGTAAAATAGAAGGAGAGATGGTTGGAGGGTTAGGCTTCACTGCCCCAAAGAACATAATCTGTAGTTAGCGGGCTTCAGCTACCTCATATACAGAGGAAGGGAATATGCTTGCTGAAATAGAAGGATCTTAGATTGGTGCCTGCCTGCTTCACATTATTGTAATATGAGAAAATGGAGGCACCCAGTCCTTCCACCCCACTCTTTTTTAGGCCCACAAGTCATTTCCCCCTCCCTTCCTTTGTGCTGGGAGGCAAAGTAAGAACTCTGGCTCCAGCAGATGGGCGAGAGCCAAGAAGGAGGGAGGCAGGAGAAACTATTGCAAAAACAGCAGACATTACTGGGTATACACTGCAGGGAGTCACAACCGATCAGCAGTTCCCTGTGGTGCCAAACACATGTTTTAATACACCAAATGTTCCCTTTTTCAGCACGTAAGAATGCAGGCGTATATCCAAAATATCACACATGAAGCAGCTCTAATGCTTCCTCCTGGCTTTAAGTGTGGTGTAGTAGTAGTAGTAGTAGTAGTAGTAGTAGTAGTAGTAATAACAACAACAACAACAATACAACAACAACAATAATAATAAAATAAATAAATAAAATTAAGAAGGCACTTGGTTGATACCTAGGACGCTGGCAGCAACCCATATCAACCATTAGCACCAGTGAATGGTATTTGTGATCCATTTTTGAATGTTCAGTTGACTGAGTTTCATGTTTCATGAATAAAGTATAATAGTAATAGATAAATCAAGTCTTTTCACTCTCAGAAGTCTGAGAACTTTTCCACACAAGTCTTAAATCACCAGGTAGCTCATCTTAATGCAGGTTATGTTTTCTGTGTAAAACAGAAAGCGAGGACAGAATTTGTAATGTAAATGAGCATTTTGGCCACAATAAATGCCTATTAGCAATAAATATCTTCAGTTAATTGGAATGCGGAGAGGAACTGAAGACAAAGGCTTATCTTTGCTTGAGAGCAAGAACTCAAAAAAAGAAAAAGAAAATGATGATGACAAATTCGGAGGTATATCAGTCTTCCCAAGCAGCAGGCTATCTATCATCTCGTTCATCTGAGGAAGACAGATAGGGAAGCCTGGGCAGGAAAAGACAGTGGCTTCCCGGGATTTGGTTGGTCTTGGAATTTGCAACCCTTGTATTTAATGGACACTTAACTTCCTTGCCAGTGGGTGGCACTTTGGGGTCCAAAATGAAAATGGTAATCATCAGAAAAGATTATCCAGTGTGGGTTGTTTCAGTAGGCAAGAGAATCCTTGTGTAACCAACTAAGAAGATGACACAGACTGTTGAAAGCATTTCCATTTGGCAGATGTACTTATTAAGTTATGGTGGGGATGGGGGAAGCTTCTGTCATTGACCTGATCATTCAAATACTGAAATGCTAATCCTAGCATATACATATACATACCTGTGTATACATATACATAGACATAGACATAGACAGACAGACAGACATGCATAGACACACACACGCACACACACGCACACACACAGCAGCAGCAGCAGCAACAGCAGCAGCAGCAGTGTTATGCAATTCATGTGTAACAGCACCTAGAGTAAAATCATGGAGTCAATATTAGCCAGTTGCATCTTTTGGGCATAAACCCAGAACACAGCAACCATTGACAGCACCTCCAGAGATTTTCAGATGTAAGAAACTAATTAAGGAGAGAAGCAACTTAGAACTTAGGAGAAATTTCCTGACAGTTAGAACAATTAACCAGTGGAACAGCTTGCCTCCAGAAGTTGTGAATGCTCCAACATTGGAGGTTTTCAAGAAGAAATTGGGGAGCCATTTGTCTGAAATGGTACAGGGTCTCCAGCTTGAGCAGGAGGCTGGACTAAAAGACCTCCAAGGTCCCTTCCAATTCTATGATCGCTAATGTGGGAATAATGCAACATTTCCCCGGCCCTGTGTGGCATCTAACGGCCTGTGCCATGTTCTTCAAGAAGCGCAAGGTTATTATTATGGAATTTGGGCATTTCTCCAGAGAAGGTTTTTTATTTAAAGAAAAGTGACTTGGCATCTCTGGTCTTAGAAGGGCCTTGCTCAGCTTATTCGAGGGTTTGAAGCGGGAGGAGGGGGGGCGGATGAAAAGGAGCCTTTGGCAACATCTTTGAAATGAATGGCTTCCTTCCAACCTTGTGCATAAGGCACATGTTTGCAATGCTCTTGCAAGCGCAGAACATGGGCTCCTTCTCGGGAGCGCTTGCAGAGAACGAACTCCTGGTTAAAGCTGGAGGTGAAATCCAGTGGCGGGTCGAAATCGTGCCGTTAGAAACTTGGTGAATCTGTGACCCAGATAGCAGTCACAGGGATGCAGGGCACGCACAGTCATGCGCTTGTTTGCAGCCCTTGGCTTCTGTTTTAGAAATGCTCCTGGGGCATTGTTGTAGCAACCCGGGTCCTGTGGGATCTTTGGCAGCCTCTGAACTTGGTGGTTTGCTTGCCGATGTTTCCTTAGCCGACTATGGAACATCATCAGTGTTAGAAGGGGTGCTGTCTGAACGTGATGGTTTTCTTGAAAACATTTCATGGCCCAACTAGGTAACATCTTCAGTGCCAGAAGGGAGTGGGGTTTGTGGAGGAGAAGGAGGAGGAGGGAGGAGGACAACTGTGGTGGTCTTGGTGCTCTCTGAGTTTCAATCGATTAGAAAAGAGCTTGAAGGAACCTTGGAGGTCTTCTAGTCCAACTCCCTGCTTAGGCAGGAAACTCTACACTACTTGAGGCAAATGGTTATCTAATCTCTTCTTAAAAACTTCC
>JANHGD010005730.1:36544-49900 GCA_027560375.1 Imantodes cenchoa | reverse complement strand
GACAAAATAAATAAATAAATCGCTGAAGCTGTGCAGTGTTTTCATAAATTACTGAAAACCACTGACAACAGGCTGTTTATTGAAAAAATATATGATTTTGGTGATTCATAAAACATTGCATGGCTTCAACAATTCATTTGCTTAAGGACAATGCCAGTCACCTCTTTTAGTAACAGGCAGCATGTTCATATTTAAAAGTTTTTCCTTAAGTCAGACATTCTTAACTGGAGGATTACCTGTATTTTTTTCAAGACTTCATGGCTACTCTCTCAGACTCTCCCAGAATCACTTGAGATGGGCAGCCATATAAATGAATAAATAAAGGTGGTAGTCTGTAGTACCTTCTTGGAAGTTACAATTGCTGCAAAGCTCGTGTAGTCATTCACCCTTACGATCAATTGCAGAGATGCTGCAGCGTCCTCTCCCCCCACCTATTTATCCTACACACACACACACACACACACACACACACACACACACACATTCCCTGCAGGCCTGTCTCCCACCCTATCAGGCTGATCTCAGAAATGGCACAGCAAAAAAACAGCTTGCTTTGCTTTCTTAATGCAAACTCTGCAGCATTCTGTCTGCAATGCTGCAGAATACTATAGAATGCTGTTGTTGGAAGAAAAATCCAGTCAGGTTCCAATCGGGAAAAAGACGCAGGAGCCAAAGACTTTGGAGGCAAGCTGCAGGTAAGGAGATCTCCATTTATTTAGGAATCAGAAACAAAGTGACTCAGCATCGATTCTGGATCAGCTGACACAAAACCAATGCTGACTCACTTTGCTTCTGATTCCTAAATAAATGGAGACCTCCTTTTCAACAGCCTGTCTCCAAATTCATTGGTTCCTGTGTCTTTTTCCCGGCTTGGAACTGGACCGGATTTTTCTTCTAACACTGTAAAACTCACATTAAGAAAGCAAAACATGACACTTTGTTACTGGGTCATACAATGTGATTCCAGAAGTGGCCATCATTTTGGCAGTCCCGAGCAATCACTTGAGTGTTTCACATAACGGCAATCAAGAACTCTGACTCCATTTAGTAGGGTCCATTTTAGTTGTAAGATAAGAACTACTTCTGCTCCTACATCTGTCACTTCCTCCTAACTGCCAGTTCTGCTCCCATTAGTTTGTATGAGAAGTTAGGAGTTTGGGCACTAATGTGTTGCATAATGTGCGTGACATAAACAGGATATGAAACAAATTCATGCCTCTACTTAAAAGCATTGGGAGAAAGTTTTTAAGAATACTAAATGAGCCCAGATCATTTATCTTCTACACTTCATGTCTTGCCCTGCAGAAACATAATCTACAATAAATTGTAAGATAAAATTAAATTAGGACATCATCCACTAACACTGGCAATCCTGGTTCATTGGCAGCAAGATACAGAGTCCTCCATGAACTCAAAAAGATTTACAAGTGGGGAACTGCTATTCTTTCTGTGCATTCCCTAAATACTATACATATGTTTATATCCCATACTATTTTTCCCATTTAGGGTTAACTGTTTTACTATTTCCTGGTAAGAACAGGAAAAAAGAGTAAAGATCCAACCAACCTAGTCATAGATCTAGCTCAAACCTACACTGTGTGGAACATCCAATCAGTCACAATGGGAGAAAGAGTAGAGCAAAGGTGGGCAACTATGGCCCCTTTACCACCAGTGGACTTCAGCTCCCAGAATTCCTGAGCCAGCCATGCTGGGAGGCAGCAATTCTGGGAGTTGAAGTTCACAGGTCATGACGGAGCATAATTGCCCATCCCTGCTTTTGAACAGGGACAGATCTTCATAATGAGAGGCACTTGGAATTAGAGAATTTTTTGTTTGGCAATAGCCTGATGCATAAAATCAAATAGGCTTTAGTTTCACTGAGCCTTTCCCAATCTGCAGTCCTTCAGTTGCCTTGAACATTCATTCGCCTAATTCACAATTAACAGAACATGAATAAGGGATGACCTTGGATTTATCTAGTGATTGTCTCTCAGGCAGCAAGTTAATTTACCATGTGACATATGTTCTTAATTTACTCTCCACACGAATTTTTCACTTCTATAAGATTCTTTGGTTGAATCTCTTGGCGATACTAATTGAAAAATTACTTTTCTCATAACATCATATTTTCCAGATTGTATATATAACACCCTATAAAAAATTGAAATCTCTGAGTTGTTGAACTCACAGACAGGTCCATGCAATTTTCCTAACAATATGGAAATGATTTGTCAGTGCCTTCTGGGATTTCCTGGTGGTCTCTTATCCAAGTCTTAACTAAATCTGGCCCTTCCAAAAAAGGTCAACCAGATGAAACTGCCTGCTGCGTTATGCTATGCATTGACAATACTATGGACAGAAGAATACTGATCCCATTTCATTATACATTTACAACAGATTTAAATTATAGAGAAGATTTCTGAATTTACTGTTTTTGTAAATCCACTGAACACTTCAAACTAAGAAGAAAATTAGGAAATTTCAGACAGACATATTGACTTAAAAAGGATCTCAAAGTGTGGAATAAGTTAAACATATTAATAGTATGTTGAAAGAAATGTTTAAAGTAATAATAATACATCTAATAAATCCCCTCTAAAATCACACATATTTAAAACATAAAACAATTAAAAATTATAAGATTACGGGATCTATGGTAAGAAAAAGTAACAAAGTTGGTACAGTTTTAGCCAAAAACTTTACATCAACATTTCTGTTGCACATGACATAATTTTAACTTTAGCATAAATTATATCAGATAAATAAGTATAATTTGCATAATTTAGATGGATTATGGTGCACAATAAAAATTATATCTTACAGGTCGAGGGTTTAGTCACTAGATTGTAAATTTAGAGCTATTTGGGGAAACCATTTTTTGTGTCCACTCAAAGAAAAGTTGTCTTTGGAAATTCTGAACCCAATCTGAACTGTAACTAGAGTAACTGTTAATACAAATATAGTAATTATACTTAAAATTCTTTCTTAGGTTAAAAAAAGCAAAAAATGGAACTGCAAAATATGTGATGAAAAGCAGTCAATTCTAAGGGTACGTAACCCAACTCATGTTTCTATATTAAAGTTAATACTATTAGTGGAATAGCTTTTTGACAGTTGAACTCTTCTTTAATATCAGTCTTCAATTCTGTACCTAGTTACCTGTGGGTAAGTCTCACTGAAGTTCGCAGAAGTTACTTCTGATTTTACATGTACTAGATTTCTAATGCCGTGTTTCCCCGAAAATAAGACCCTGTCTTTTTTTTTTTTTTTAAACCTGAAATAAGTGTTTGGCCTTATTGCCATTTACCCAAGAGCCCGATTAGGCTAAGGATGTCTTATTTTGGGGGAAACAGGGTACTAAATAAAACTTTGTCATCTTGCAAAAAAAAGAGTTTTGTGAAAATGCTCATATAATGCGAGCATTAAAGTTTAACAATGCTTCCTTTTTTTTCTTATACACATATCTTCAGAGAATATTGTTAATACATGGAAAAGTATAGAGTACAAAATATGGCAGCTATGCTACTACTGGCCCAAATATAGAGATCATGTGATATGTGTACTGAAAGATTTATACTAGGTTCCTCATTCTAATAGGGAACAATTTAAGGTGCTGATACTAACTTTTGAAGTACTGAACAATTAAGATTCTAACTAGCTGAGGGGCCATCTCACCTGTTATGTTAAAATCTGGCAGGGAGCCCTTTGGAAGATGCCCCTGCTGCCACATTTTGGTGTTCTAATATGAGATAAGGAGTCATCATTTACCTCTGGAAATTATCTTTGGCATGAATCTCTTTTGGTTTTCTCTTTTGCTTCAAACTCGGTTAGATCTTGAACTTGCTTTTAAAATATTTTGCAATTTAATTATTGTTAACTACAGATATGCTTGCTCAAAGAGAAAGGCAAGATATACATTCAATTATGTGTGCTGTAGTACAACAAGGTACAGCATAGCATACTGTAGCACCGTGATGGCGAACCTATGGCATGCGTGCCACAGGTAGCACGCAAAGTGCTCTCTGCAAGCACGCCAGATGTCGCCCCAGCCCAGCTCCACCGCACATGCACGCACACTTCCCCCGGCCAGCTGGTCTTCAGGTCTCTGTCACACATGTGCAGGGGCGGAACGCATGGGCATGCACAGAGAGGCGCTCACATTGCACTTTGGGCCCTCGCGCAGGGGCGCTGCATGAGACCCCCCTGCACCTTGTTTTGGGCTAGAAAGCCGCCTGCACCAACCTGGAAGCCAAAAATGGGCAGGGGCAGAGCGCATGCACGGGGGTCGTGTGTACATGCGTGGGGGAGTCATATGTGCATTGCATTATGGATGTGGGTGCACGCCTGCAGTGTCACGCATACAAAGCATTAACATTACATGGTGAATATGGCAAAAAGTGGCTAGCTAATATGTTTTATCCAGCTATGAAATAATAAACTGAACTTTGTAATATAAACTTTCTAATATCAACATTTCAGATATATTTTCTTATCTAAACAGAGAAGAAGAATGACTATGGATAGGCAAAATATATAAATGGGAACAGGAGTGACTTCCTGTTGGCTTTCCCCACTGGGTTTTGTTGTGGAAAGCTGGTAGTGAGTGCTGGAAATCTTCCTCTCTTCCATTCTTCCTCTCCCTCCCTCCCTCTCTCTCAGCAGACAGGTAAGTGGCTGCTGTGTGATTGATGTGAGCCCACATGGACTGGCCTTCCCATGAATTTACAGGAAGCTGTCAGGGAATGTTGAAAATGAAAAATGACATACCCACAGTTGACTATGATTGCGCAGCAGCAGCATTGAAGAAGCAGCATTCAGCAGCACTAAAGCAACAACAACTTCCCCATGTCTAATTCCCTTGGGAGTCATGGCATTCTGAGGTGCCTGGGTTGTAAAGGCATTGCCCTATGATGCACTGCTTTACCCAGTTAAAGGTTCCAGATACAAGATTTTTAATAGTATATAGATATGCATATACCAAAATATAATACAAGACTTGTTTTCCTTCCTCTCATGCTTGGAACAGTTGTACTCAGGTAGAATTATATTCTTTAATGTTCAATTTAGCATTCACGAATTAAAGGGAAACAGTATTTTAATGGAATTTCAACCTGTTTAGGTTTTTGGCCAGGGCTCTGGAATTGATTGCAGACGTCATGTGCAGAAGCTAAACTTGCTGCAAGGAGAACAGGATCACACACCTTTAAGCAAACTTAGGTACAATATTAACATTTTGATTGTTCTTTTTTCTATATTTATGTTCTAGGGCAGCGGTCCCCAACTTTTGCGGCTTGGCAGCCCGGCTGTGGGAGGAAGAGGGGAAATGGGCCATGTGAGTAGTTGGCTGGTGTGTGCGCATGGACATAAACCCAGCCTGGTTGCAAATAGGCCAAGGCCTGGTAGTGGGCTGCGGCCCAAAGGTTGGGAACCCCTGTTCTAGCAGATGAAGTATATAACACACATGACATAATCGTGCAAATATTATCTCTATTTGTATGCATGTTATTCTGTGTGCAGTTTAGTGTCATTGTAAGTTAGTGCAGATTTGCTTTTGCCTGGCAGCATTTATGCATATCACTGAAACTTCTCATTACAAGGATCAATAGATTTCCTTTATTCCGTTACTAACACATAAGATTATAGGTATTTTGCAGGTACAGTGCATATTTTTCATGTTTGTACACTTAAACATCAGTTATTCCTGAATTGACAGCCTGCTTTTATTTTTCCATATGTATATAAAGGTATAGTTGTATACAGTAGTTAAATGTGATCTACCTCTAGGAGTAAAGAAGAATCAGGACCAATAGTTGATGAGAATATGGCTGTTAACATCAAAGAAAAAACAGACAGGGAGGTAAGACTTTCTGATTTAGAAGTAGCGTAATTACAAAGAATAAAATCACAAACTGTTAAATGAAGTAAAATCATGATTTGATAGTAAAGAAATGGTAGTTGCATCTATTCCTGGACGGAGGGCCCGATCAGTCCCTTTTGCCCTCATGAAAATTTGACTACTGCAACATGATCTACACAGGTCAGGTCCCAAAGAGCATTTGGAAACTTCAGTTAATGCAGAATGTGACAGCATGGACAACTAATGGTGCCAGTTTTTCAGCACATGTGACACCACAGCTTCACAAGCTACATTGATTACCACTTTGCTTCAGCGTGCAATTCTAGGTGCTGGTAGTTGCTTTGAAAGCCCTTCATGATTAAAAGCTCTTCTCTATTGTTTCTATCTGTCTGGTCCAGCAGGAAATATACGTTGTGGGTTCTGTCAGTGAAGAAGTGTTGATTGGTGGGGCCCCAAAGAAGGACCACAGTGCCTGCCCTTTAAATTACCGTTCCTCCTGAGATTAGGTTGGCCCCTGCCCTGCTGGCCTTTTGTAAGGTTTTGAAGACCTGGTTCTGGGTCCGAGCCTGAGATCTTGGATGTGAGACTGAGCCTGTTTCTTGGCTCTGTTGAAGGGTTTGTTAACTATTCTTTGGTGCTGTGTGTGTTTTTAAATATTTGTCTATTTAACACAACACACTGTTTTAATGTTGTGAATATTCCAGATTTGCAAACAGTACTTGAGATATTTAGCCTAGGGAAGAGATGATAGTAGCTTTCCAAAGATGAAGGGAAATCACATCGAAGAGTGTGGGTTTATTTTCCAAAACACCCATTGTAAGACAAGAACCAACCGATAGTAGCTTTACAGTGAGCAATCCAAAAAATGAAACAAGGAATTTCCTGAGAATTACTAAGTGGAGCCTTCTGCATCCTGAAGTCGGAGGATATCCATTAGAGCTGTGGTAGCGAACCTATGGCATGTGTGCCACAGGTGATATGCGGAGCCAAATCTGCTGGCACGCAAGCCATTGGCCTATCTGAGCTCCAGCACGCATGTGTGTGCCGGCCAGCTGATTTTCGGCTCGCACAGAGGCTCTAGGAGGGCTTTTTTGGACTGGAAGACTTCCATCCCTATGATTTCTCCTTCCTTTGTTGAAAAGGTAGATGAATTATAATTTACTTCTAGCTTAGAGAAGTCTATCAGAAACATAGCTGCACTAGAAGTTAAGTATCTTGCCAAAATTACCACCTAGAAGCCGAGTGACAGCTGAGATTCAGCTTGTTCTCCTTCATCCAGCCTCTTATCTAACTCGGGCAGTATTCACTTTATATCTCTTGAATTGTATGTAAGCAATAGTAGAGATGGGTGTGATCCATGTACGCCCAATGCCACAGATGACCTAATATGAGCTTGCCTACATAGTTTCATGTGAATGTTGAACAACTTGAAGAAATAAATTGAAACATCCGTGAACTAGATGCTGAACAGTGATAAACATCTTCTGGACATGGCCAATGGAAAGGAGAAGAACCACTATATTAAAAAGACCCAGTTCCAATCCAATCCAAGTGGTCATGTGAAACAGCTGGCAAGCATTCTGATCACAAACATGTAACTGCAAAGTTGCAGGGATAGCTAGAATTCCAAGAATGGGTTGTAACCACAATGGGTGCTACATCAAGACTACCAGTATATAGAAACTATTCTTTTTACATAGTAGTAGTTCCTTTCTCAATGAATGTATAGAATACTTCCTTTGCTTCTACAGCAGTGATTAGTAAGAATATCTGATGTTTGTGAATTAGAAAAATATGTTATTTTTCTGTTATATATGCTATGTTCTGTGGCAGGTGTCTCAGTGGTTTTGTTGGCAGAGAATGGCAAGAAATTTTGAGGTATTCTTCTTTCTAGGTTGGTTTGTATTCCTGTCTTTTTTAACTGACAAAGAGTGCCAAGTTCAGTCTGCTCTCAGCTATGGAAATTTGCTGGATAACATTGGCATTAACCACTCAACTAGGAGTAGTGGATTTAAGTTACAGAATACCAGATTCTAGTTGAATATTGGGATTTCCTAGTAGAGCAGTTTGGAGGGTGGCACTCCACTGCTAACACGGTTTCTTTTTAATTAATATATATGGATCTACTTCTCAAGAGTATCCTTTGAAATGTAATAGATCTCCCACTATTGAACATTTTGAGGGTGTTTTAAACACTTCTGAAGATAGTGTTCTATAGGTAACCCAACTATTACCTCTAGTAATCTGTACTGCAGCAGCTCTCAACCTTTCTGGCTTTGCATACCAGCAGCGGGGGGAGAAGGGATGTTTCCAGGTGAGCGCATGCATACGCAGCTTCATTTGCGTATCTGCCACTCATGCAAATGGAGCTTTGCACACATGCACTCATCCACTTCTTGCACAATTGGAGCTGCACGCATTTGCCTGCCGCTTCCGCAGCCTGGTTCCAAACAGGCCATGGCCCAGTAATGGACTGGGATTGGGAACCCCTGCTCTACTGTGTAATACCTATTCCATTTTGTAATTAATGTTGAGCTTTCCAAGTTGAAATGTTAATTTGTGGGAGAACTGTATTTTTCACGAATCGATGACCCTGACAGGCCTGACAATTCTAAAGGGTTATTACAATATTAACACCATCCCTACAGTTCAAACTGCAATCACCATCACAGAAGTGAAATGGCTGTAGAATAAGAAAGCTCTGGGAACTATAGACAAGTATCAGATGGTTTCTCCTTTTAGCATTTAAGAATTGACACTGTTCAATTTTTGTTTTTTATTTTAGGATAGGAGACACTTAGCCATGGTTAATGTAAAAAGTTACACAGATGATTTATGCGACAGTACAGTTCCTGTGACTGAAGACCATGTGCTACAAAGAAATAATCAACAGCCAGAATCAAAAGTAACTGGACTCTCGAAATGGAATAAATTCCTTTTATCTGACAAGAGTTATAATATTGACATGACAGGTGGAAGGCAAAGGACATCAGACAAAACGCCTGCTGCAGGCACAAGTGATGAAAGGGCCACCACTTCTAGTGCTGGGTGTGGTAACTGGCATCTCAAACCACAACAGAATGTATTAACCTGCTTTGACAGAGCAAAAGATTCTGGTCACCTTGGGACAAGCAGCAAATACTCTGCAGGTTTGGCTAGTTGTCAAGATAAGGCACAACCTGCAGAATTTACCACTTCTTCAGGGTCTTGTGCTCCTGTTAAATCAAACAACTGCTATGGAAGTCTTTTTTCCACAGGAGAGGATTTTGATGATGATATTTAAGGCTCTACAGTGAGATTTGCTATTTTTCCAGAGATGGTTTAAAATAATAAGAATATGGCCTGCATTTAAAATCAGACACTTCAATGTTGAATAATAAAGTGGATTATATTCCAGTCATATTGTTTTAGGCATGGCACAAAAAGGCTTTAATTGTCTGTGGAGCTATTCTGTATTGTTAATGGGACCATTATTATTGATAAAGAGGCATGGAAAGTAAAGGCTTTTTACAAAAATCAAATCTTTGAAGAAGTGATAGCTTAGAAAAGCTAACATCATGACTGGTATATATTTACTGGTATAAATACTACTCTATTTTAATAAATTGATATACCTCTAATTAAACAAACTTGTTATAAATTCAATATAGAAGTACTAAAATAAAATTTCTAACAATCACATGGCTCCATTATGGTGACTAAACATGGAAAATCCACTAATGTGAAAGCAAAATACCCTTGTCTTCTGACGGTGCCATTGCCACAACTTGGAAGGTAAAAGACCACCTGTCATAACTTTAAACTAGTTCTATTTCTTGTGTAAATATTAATCCTTACCCAGTGCATAAGAAAGAACTAGATTTGGAAAGTTAGCATGATTATGATGTTATCTATGAATATGGAATTACAATCAGATCATTACAGAAAGGAGAAAGGTATAAAAAGAGGCTTTAACAATGTGTGTTAAGAACTACGAGTTAAGACGAGCTATTTGGAAGCGGACTGTTGCTTGGCATACTGGATAGCGTCCAGGGCTGCCCCAATGTCGTAGTTCTTGGAATGCAGCAGGTGAGTCAACCAGCCTCCCGTATCAGAGAATCCCATCGAGAGCATCTGGGACAAGGACTCAATCAGACGAGGGTCTGCTTCTGTAAACAGGTTGAATTTCAGCATGTCATATTCATTGGCCCATAAAAATTGTAATCACATACCTAAAATTTGCAATTCCACACCTGAATTTAATTAAATTCAACAATTATTGCCAATATTAAATCATTTTTTAAAAAGTCACTTTAGAGAACAATCAATCTCATCCAAATCTAATCATAATGGGAATTGATTTATACGAAATGCAAAGTTTTAAACGAATCAGATTATAATCAGCCATATAAATTAAAATTTCAGGTTGAAAGTAGGTCTTTCAAATATTCCTAAATTGATTTTCTAGCTAAAGGATGTTTAAATTACCATTCCATAACAACTTGGGTAATAAAAAGTGTCAGGTGACCTATAAAGCTGTTGTGACTTGTAAAGGTAGACATTGGGTTAGACCTTTAAATCAGACTACCATTTAGGCAAAGGATTTCATGCACAGCACATTGGCTCTTCACTAAAGAACTTCTGTGCAAGCCTAAAAATATGATGCTGCTATAGTTCTGCCAATGCTTTAATAGTAGTTTTACAGAAATATTTATTAGGATTTAGTTTGTATCCAAGCTTATTAGGACACAATAATTTCTATAAAATAGTTTTGGAGCCTGCCTAGTTTTTATTACCGGCTGGAAGATGAGGGTACATTGCAGCTTCTCGCAAGCCTGTTGGTCCAACATTAGTGGGGGCTTCAACGGGATTGAGAGATCTTGGGCTGTCTTCCTCTAGCAGTTGCAAGGACTGCAATTCACCAGTTGAAGGATCTACTTCCTTTGAAGATAAATGGGTCCAGTCTTCATCTCCTCCTGAGCTACCACTGGATTCACTTCGTTCCTGGAATATACAAATACATAAAATGTTAGCAAGCCCACTTTTACTAGCTATATTTACAACTGCATCTAGAAACGGTAATTGCTTTTTATTAATTATTTTTCTCTTGCAGGTTAAAAAGTTTATACCGGTAATATCCCAACAGCTTCAGCATTCTTGGAGCATCAATTAACATATATTTATATGCAAAACTGACATTTCTCGTACCTGTGACAAAATATTCTCTTCTTCCATCTGTGCAGGTGGAGAACAGACTATCATCTCCTGCATTTGGTTTGCAAGAGCATCACTTATGTCTCGATTATTTTCAGAATTTGCTTCTGGTCTGGTCTGCTCAGTAGGACTGCTCGGTTTGGGGCAGCTCTTCTCAGAACTAGGTTGTGCAGGTGTCACTTTGCTTCTTCGACCCTCATGTTCTACATCAATATCCACTTCAATGCCTAAAAAAGCAGTTGACATGGGTTATGTTAATGACATACTGCAGCATATTCATGGGCATCACTAATTTTCTGCCTGGGTTTATTACTCTAGTTTTATCATATTTTGTCTCAAAATTAAAGATTAATTCTTCTGTCATCCACCCCCTACTTCATAGGCAACATATTTCCAAATACATCATCATTTGGGAGAACATAAAAATGAGTAACTAGATTACATCAATTGGGTGTTGATGTATTGGATATTCTCTAGTACTTGATGCATGAGTGCCAACTCCATTCTCATATCACACACTAATCCACAAGAGTTTCAAGTGCTTAGTTACTATTTGTACATCACATTGTTGCAGCATCACTGCAGTGTCACCATTAATTTATTAATGATAATATTCAAAGGATGATAATATTCAAAGGATATGATCATAGTTGGTAATATATCAAAAATAACTACTTCTGATATCTTACATAATTCACCCATGGCATTCTATATTTTTCAGTGAAATTACTTGGGTGAGCCAAATCAATAAAAAGTTTGGTTTCTGGGAAGTCCACAAGAGAGACATGAAAACCAGTATTTAATATTTTAAACTTCCCAGAACTGCCTTGTGATAAGATGAGGAGTTAGTAAATTTTACAAATAACATATATTTTACAAATAAATAAAAATATATAGTGAAAGGAATTGTTTACCAAGCGGACCCAGGAATGCAGCAACACTTTCTCCAACATTCTTCAGGAAGTTGACACTGGAATCTTGAGCTTCATTGCTAGTGGTTTCTTTTATAAAGCAAAAATATAAATGATACATGTGTAAGAATTATTCAAGACAAGAATTTTATGAGTTTATCAATCCCGATCAGGGGAGGGGTATAAAAAGTTATGTATAAAATTAAATACATAATTTTAAGATCCTTTTTAAGATGTATATAAACAGCATTTGCAAGGAAATAATTTTAGACAGGTATCAGTTTTTTGCTAATTTATTTTGCATTTAAACTTTTAATTCTTACCGCGCTCCGGAGCATCACTTTGAGAAGTACTAGCTTGTGCCTGGCCAGAATTCTGATGCTGATGGGCAGAACGTGGGTGTCCCCTACCACGCAACCAGGGAAAGGAGCAAGCATCATGTCTCATTTTACGAAGCCAGCGACCTTGAAGAAGCCACTAAAGGGTAAACAAATGTTTTTAAGCCACAGCAGCTTTAAAATAAACCACAAAATGACTTTATAATTTTTACAATTATCTTTGTATAACTGCCTTTCTTCATAATACTAACCTCAAGCTGGTGGAATGGACTTGGAAACATGATCATGTTATGCTCCTTATGGACACCTTTTCCTTCACAAGTGCTGCACAGGTCATAGTCTGGACAAGTTGCACATTTGAATCTGGCACCCACAACTGGGCCCTCACAGCTATCACAGATCACATTAGGATGCACAAGGTTTACAGAATGCTCCTTGTTGCAGGAATGACGGTTCACATGCTTAAGCTCCTTTTTTTCTGAAAGACACAAACAAGCTATTTTCCAACTATAACCATGCTGATCAAACTATAACAGTTGGTCCTCCGCTTACAACAATTGGTTTAAGTGTCTGTTCAAAATTACAACAGCACTGAAAAAAGTGAAATAGTGACATTTATACATAGTGACTGCTGCAGCGTCCCCATGGCCATGTGATCACATTTTGGGTTTTGGGCAACTAGTATTTATGACAATTTCACTGTCCTGGGGGTCATGTGATCACCATTTGTAATCTTCCCATCTGGCTTTTGACAAGCAAAATCAACGGGGGAAGCTAGATTGGGGGCGAGTCATTGGCCCCCACGGGGAGGGCCCGCAACCTGGGCGTCCTCCTGGACTCGCGGCTGTCCCTGGAAGATCATGTGACGGCCGCGTACAGGAGGATTTTTCACCAGGTACGCCTGGTTCGCCAGTTGCGGCCCTTCCTAGATCAGGACTCGTTACGCACGGTCACTCACGCACTTGTCACCTCTAGATTGAACTACTGTAATGCTCTCTACATGGGGCTCCCCTTGAGGTGCACTCGGAGGCTCCAGCTGGCGCAGAGTGCGGCCGCG
>JANHGD010005730.1:6223-20715 GCA_027560375.1 Imantodes cenchoa | reverse complement strand
TAAAATTCTATTCTATTCTATTCTATTCTATTCTATTCTATTCTATTCTATTTTCTATTCTATTCTAAAAAGAGAGGGGTTTTTTTCCCCTTTCACTTCCTTCATGTACAGTAATTGTTGCTATGAAGTGTAAAATGAAATAATATGAATCTAATTCCCAAATCAATATTGTAAAACATAAATTTATATAAAAGCAGTGTACTACACAGGTACGTATACAGGTAGCCCTCGGCTTACAATCGTAGTTGGGACCAGAATTTCCACTGATGGGGAAGGCCGTTGTTAAGTGAGTCACATCTGATTTGACGAGCTTGTTTGCCATGGTTGTGAACCAAATCACTGTTGTTGTTAAGTAAAATCACACAGTCCTTAAGTGAATCTGGCTTAACCCATTGACTTCGCTTGTCAGACATTGGCTGGGAAGCTCACAAATGGGGATCAGGTGACACCCCCCCCCCCCCAAGGTGCTGCAACCATTGTAAATACATGCTGGTTGCCAAATGATTGCATTTTTATCACTTGACCATGGGGATTCTGCAAGTTTGTAAGTGTGAGGACCAGTTGTAACTCACTTTTTTTTAGTACCATTGTAACTTTGAACAGCGGCTAAATGCATGGTTGTAAATTGAGGACTAACCTTGTACTAGAGCTGTAGAGTTCTTTGCCTTTGAAGGCAGAAAGGTGTTTCATGCATCTAATCTGAATTCCTTATATCACCTACCTTTGTTTTGGTGACTTCATGGCTATTTTTCAGAGCTGATTCCAGGAAAAGGTGTGTTCGACTAAACCAGATTCAGACAGATGCTATGTATGAACCTCCTTGCATTTAGAAATACTTTTTAACCTTTCCATCTGAAATGATATACACACTCTTTTACCCATGTAAAGCTGACTCTGCTTCTTATATTTCACCTTACATTTTCCAGCAGTATTATGCTGTAATTTTCTTTATTCTCCTTTACGTGAAGATCTTCAATAAGGGTTTTAGGGATGATTTTCATCTTAAAATGTCCCAGTTTAACCTGTTATACCTGCTGCCCCTCTTCTCAAGTAGCTTTAATATACAAAAGCAGGTATTGGTGATAATAATCTGTTCTTCATTGTTACACTGGCAATGTTTACACTAGGTAAAAGACTGTTTTATAAGCTAAATTTCTCCAACACTTTAAGGTCCAAACTTCCAGTTTACCATGGTACATAATCATACTTTAGGAACGTGTCCCCTCTGGCGTGTTGTATTTATCTTCAGTCAATATTTCATCCATTAGATTTTCCACTGAAAACTGGCACTATCCTACCATAGCTTCAAGGTTTGTAAAATAATGTACATAACGTCAGACCTGTGGTCTGGTGACTAGGATGACTAGAGCGAAGCTGAAAGAACAAAAAACTATCACTTTGTAAAAAAAAATCAACAACTGTTGCTCCTGTAAATCAGGACCACAGAATTTGGCAGGGATTCATTACAGATACAACAGGATTGGGGGTGTGGGGTGTGCAGGGGAGGAGAGAGAGAAGACTTTAGAATGGCACCACTTTGCACAAACATAGGAAAGATGCAGAATGGTTTAACTCAACACAGTAGTAGGCAATGATGTGGTTTCTTGGTTTTGGCATGCTTTAATATGTTGTTGAACTCATCCAGTGATTTCCTCTAGCTTTGCCTTTTTATTGAGCATTATGCTGTTACTGTGCTACTAGAAAACAAACCTTTCTTTTTAATGAATGTTAATACGGTTGTTCTGGAGGTTAGGTCTGGAGGCTGTTGCTAAACCTAGCCTCAGTCAAACTACTTAAGGAGTAGTCCTTCTTGTCAATGGGTTTCATTCTGGCAAAGCTAATGGGTATTGTGCTTTGCCTACTGCTTAGCTTCTTTATTAACTTAGTGCCTCTACTTTGGCTGCTAGTTTCTACATTTTAGAAGTCATTAGGGCCATATCATCCATCTGTCTGGAGGCTATTTTACTCCCCCCTACCCATTTAAACAATGTGTCTTTGTAGCTCTGCATAATGGGTTTAGGCTGGGGATGCCCTTCCTTGCTTCCCTTGCATTACTCATCAACTAAAAGGTTCTTTCAGCTGTGGTATAAATCCCATTAAAACCTCCTCCCTACAGAGCTTTAAATAAACAGATTTGGAGAATGATACCAGTAGAAAGATTTCTGGCTATTGCTATCTAGGCCTTCTTGAAAACATTATATGTGCCCTTCTTTGTTCTCCTGTTATTTTGGAAAAAACTGACTTGCTCTTATTTGTAAAGGTTGTAAAAGACAGTGGCATGTAATTTTCTATTTAAATAAGAAATGCCGCTTAGGTAATACTCATATGAATGGCTGTGAAATGAAAACAGTCTTCTTAGGCTTAATTCTTGCTGTTTAATTGGTAATCATTTAATGTTGTAAAATGGTGAATTCTAGTATTTTTCTCCTTTTGTTATTTAGAGTTGTAAGTCTTTCAGTTTTTTAATTTAAGTCTTAAGAAAAATATGCACATTATTTTCAAATAACAGGAGACTACCGGTATATATTTAGGTAAATGTTGAATGATTTATTTAGTTATTTGTTTGCTGTAGTCATAACTCACCTTTTGTCTAGAAACTGAAGCTGTCTTATACAGTACTTTCGTCCTCTAAATGTTCTTGTAACAAACAGGGTTTGGGAATGTAAAGTAGTTAGGGTGAAAGCTAGAGACTGGGCTACAAGTTACCCAGCTAACTTTATGACAGAGTGGGTTTCCACATTACAGCTTTAAGCTGATTGGTCCATGGGTTATTATGGGGAAAAATATGGGGGGAAAAACTCAGCTTAAAAAAGTCCTTTCCAGATTTTTTTCAGTTTGGCCACAGCATGATGTGTCCTTTGGATTGTGTTTGTGACAGCTCCTAATTGGTGGATTCCCTTGCTTTTTTAAAACTCCTCCTTAGCTGGTTAAAGAACAGAAAGAAAAGAAATACAATACTTTGGTATGGAAGGGTGAAGAAGAAGAAAGTGGCAGAAGTGTTGAGATTTTACGTTGGTTTTTTTTAAAGATTTCAAGTTTTACTGCTGTATGGGTGAACTTGCCAAAAGCTTTTTACCCCTGGTGAACCTGTTTTTTAAAAAAAACATGTTTGGAAGGCAGAGGTGAGGTATTCCTGAACAGTAGCTACTTGGAGTGAAGCAATTTGCCTAAAATGAAATGAAGCAGGGAAGCTAGAGAGAAGTGCTTGAATTGGCACAGACTGGAAAACCCAGGGAGCAGGAAATTCAGATAGAGGTTGCCTTCCTTGGGAGCATATCATGCATTCTTTACCTCAGGAAATGGTACAATGGCCACTGATGTGATGACAAGATGAACCTGAGGATGACCTGAGTGGGAATTTGAGTTCTGCTGATCGCTGCATATTAAATAGTTCAAAACAATCATCACAAGAATTAAGTTGTATCCAAGAAAAAATTATTGAGCATGCCTAGGCATATGGGAATGACAGGCTAAAATTAGCTGAGAATACTGCCCTCTATTTTGCAATATTTAGGAGGAGGAGAAGGCAAGTTTGCTATTATAAGAATGTTGACATAAGGTATAAAAGCTGAAAGAGATAATGCATTTTATTCCTTTATGACCTTTATATTTTAATATTTGTATATCCACTAGTTAACATCTTTGCAACTTGGAATAAGTGTTAGAGTTTGCATATTATGTGTTGACAGACTTGGCTGACAATACTTTTATCAGGAAGGGTTTTTTTTAAAAAATCCAGTAATTGAAGCATCATGGAAATAAAAGCTGCTGAAATAATCAATATCTCTAGCTTGTAACTAAAGCTTAGAGAGGAGTCCCAAGTCAGTGGTATGGTTGAGGCTGTGGAGTACTTGTTGCCTGAATTACAGATTGTAGAGACATAGTTACAACTGGGGAATAAATACTATGGACTAGAAGCAGTCCCTCAGAAAAAGATTGGTTTGATTTTTGTTGACAAGACACAGGATAGCCAGCATGGAACAAGATAGAAAATATGTAACTTTGAACATTACTATTGTTAAAGGAAATTCAGCTTTTATGTCCTTAAAACTTCAACAAACCTGGTGTGCATTCTGCTACTTGTGCAGTTAGAGAATGTTGTGGGAGTTTCCAGAGAAGACTTAATTTTTTATTGTTTGGGCAGTTGGCAAGAAAGTATTTGGCGCAGGTGACAGGAAGCATAATTGCCCTGTTTCTTCGGTTGGTCTATGAAAGAGGTCTTTACTGTAATAGTATCTGTGATAATGCAGATTTTCCTTTCTGATGCAGTTCGATATGAAGTTTGGGCCTGGTCTTTTAGCTGGTTTGTGATTCAGTGTGTTGCTGAAAACATTGTCTGTGAAGTTTTATGTAGTCTCTTTCTCATAGATATGGACTGTGAGCATGGGACATAAGAAAAAGGGGATTGTAAGAGGCTGAAGAAATGTAGGAAAGGCAAGAAAAATAAACTCTACTAGTTCCAACTGAAGGAGAAGCTGAATAGTCTTCTCATTTCACTTTCATAACAATAGCAAACTTTTATAGAAATATGGCTTATGTTCTGATTTTGTTATTTTGGCTCTACATTGAACACTTAAATCCTCCCCCTTCCCAACTTCAGATGCATAACTATCTAAAGAGTTAAAATATTTACATAAGGGGTTTCCTAATGCAGGTAAAGCAATTCAGGTGTGGCACATGAACAGCTCAAACTATCTTCATCATTTCTTTCTATCATTGTTCGGTGTCCTAGGACAGTCCTTTTGAATAACTTGTCAGATGTGATAGATGACAATTCCCCATCAGGCAAGCACAATCAGATTGTAAGAGGCTGTCTATTATGTCAAATTATAGTTGGCATTTAAAAAAACCCTATTTATTTATCATATTTATATGGCCTGTCATTTCAAAGAAAACAAGTCTGCCAGCATACAACTATCAATAAAAGCAACAAATATGTGAAAACCGTCATTATAAACATATAAAAATCATTATTAAAAATAAGAAACCCTAGAAATTTAAAATACTATATATAAACCACATAGAGACAGAGAGCTCCGTTGTGGTTAATATTTCACTAAGAGCTTCTCCAGCTCCCTGGGGACCCAGGCCTGATGAAACAACCAGGTCTTGAGAGACTTCTGAAATAATAACCGGGATGGAGCTAATCTGATTTCAAGGATGGGTGAGGGACAGTGTTCCATAGGATGCACCCTATGATGGAGAAGCCCCATCTCTTGTGGCCCACCAAACTGTAATGGTTTTTTTCTAATTACTCCCATGGACCTATTTCAGGTGACCTGGGTATGGGTGGCTCAAAGAACCTTTTGCAGGAGCATGTGGAGGGATTTCCCCAGCATCTGTTGGATAAAAGTGCTCTGATTTGTTCTCAGTTGGACACTGACTTGGTTGCAGGTCTTGTGGGAATGCTTAGGGAGGAGTCTTGCCCTGTTATCTGAGAATAGTTTGACCAGCTGGACATGAGGAAGTGGACAGTATTCTTAGGGCTGTGAGCTCAGCCACTTGCTGTGTAAGATTCACGCCTCTCATTGTTGATAAACACATCCTGGTTGGGAGCGGGGAAAGCATGTGAATGAGTTCTAGCAATGGTTAAGGGAGGAGGTTATTCCTTTGTCTGTTAAGGAGGCTTTCTTTCACCATCACCCCACTGCAAGAAGCCATCACTGGACCCCACTATAATAGATAATTTCTATCCAATATCTAATCTCCATTTTGAAGAAAGGTGATTGAGAAGGTGGTAGCACAGCAGCTTCAGAAAACGTGGAATGAAACAGATGATCTGGTTTTCTTTCATTTGGGCTTCAGGTCATGACATGGGACAGACATGGCATTGATTGCACTTTTGAATGATCTCTGGCAAGGCCAGGGTGAAGGTAGTGCATCTATCCTTGCCTTACTTGACCTCTGTAGCTTTTGATACCATCTACCATGGTATCCTTCAGGATTGACTCAGGTTTGGGGTGGGCAGGACCATGTTGTACAAGTTCACATCCTTTCTCCAGGGCCAATTCTAGTCAGTGGTGGTTGGGGAGGAGAGATCCTGACATCGACCCCTGCTGTGTGGGATACTGCAGGGCTTGGTACTCTCCTATTCAATATCTACATGAGACTGTTCATCCATCATCACCACAGGGTTAAGTATTATCAGTATGCTGATGATACTCAATTATATATCCTTGATCCTGGCAAATTAAGCAATACTGCAAAGGTGTCTGGATGCTGTTAGGCTCTGGTTGGGAAACAAGAGGTTTCAGATAAATTCTGGAAAGATTGAGTGACTTTGGATTTTGGGGCCTTCTGGTTATATGATTATGCCATCTTTTGTGCTGGTTTGGGGTGGCACTACTGTATGTGCAGTTTGGGGTCTTCCTAGATTCATGACTGCTGGTCAAAGAGCAGGTAGCAATTATGGTTCAGAGGACCTTTGCATGGGTTTGTTTTGTGTGCCAGTTGTGCCCATTCTTAGATTATGGGGCTCTACTCACTGTAACTCATGCCCTTAAATCACTTTGTATTTGGATTTCTGTACTGTGTTCTAAATGAGGCTGTCCTTGAAGAGTATCTGGAAGCTTCAGCTGGTGCAAAGTACAGCAGTGTGGGGACTTATATATGCCCTCAGAGCAGTACACATTACATCTCTGCTCCACAAGTGTTATTATTTGCTGGTTTGCTTCAAGGAGCCCTGGTGACACACACAATGGTTAGAATGCAGCATTGCAGGCTAACTCTTCCCCCCCTCTTCCCAGCCTAGAGTTTCATCCTGAGGGGGCTTAAGGTTGAGTCAGCCTTCCATCCTTATGAGGTTGGTAAAACGAGGAGCCAGATTGTTGAGGGCAGTATGTTGGCTCTGTAAACCACTTAAAGAGTGCTGTAAAGCACTATAGAGCAATATATGTCTAAGTGGTATTGCTATTTGACCTTGAAAGCCCTTCATGGCAGGGGTATCAGTTATCTGAAGGACCACCTCTCCCCAATTAGATCTGTCTGCCCCATTAGGACTGGCAGAGAAAGCATGCTGCGGGTCCCATCTACCAGGCTGATACATTTGATAGGTCCCAGGAAGAGGTCCTTCTCTGTCGTAGCACCTACCTTCTGGAATCTTCTACATCCTCCCCGCCCTCCTCCCCCAGGAGAGATTAATTCCATTCTTCTCAACATTCTGCAAGTCCTTGAAGATAGGCTATGTTATCAAGCCTGGGGCTCCCATAGGCCCAGGCAGATTTTATTTGGCTCTCTTACTGTGGTTGGTATCACCCTTCTCCTTTTAATATTTATTTTTTAATTGTGATTGTTTTATGTATTTATTGCTTAATTATGTGCTGTATGCTGTCCTGAGTCATTTTCATGTGTGATGGGCTATACAGATAGAGTAAATAAATAAATAAATTTGCCCATTATGAAGCACCCAAAGGGGGAAAAATATGATGAAATATTTAAAAGAAAATTAGCTAGATTCCAATTTTAGTTTAGCAGCACAGAGTTACAATTATTTTTAATACCTAAAAATTGCCAGAGTTATGTTGACTTACAGGAGAAAAATTATGAGTCACTTACATTTTTTGTGCATCAAGTATCAAAATGAAGCCGCATGATGGTGCCCACTATTGAAACTTGTTCATTAGGAACTGGACTGAAGCCATTTAATGGGCTATCAGACACCCCTGACTTTAGCTAGGCAGCTGCCTGCACTGACAGGTCTGAATGATGATCTAGAAATCAGAAAATACTGCAGTGGTCAGGTAACAATTAAACTCTTGAAGCACACAATTCTATGGTAGCAACCTTTTCACACAAAAGAGTAACTCCCTGCCATGGCTTCTGAAAGATACCCAGCAAATCATTTATCAGGATTAGTACCAGTTTAAACACATCGTGTTCTCTCTGCTTATTTACAACTTTATTACTGCTGCTAACTGGTAAACATTTATTATGAATGTCAGTCAGCTGCGTTTGTTTTTACATAAACAATTTATTACATAGAATAAATGTACCCATTTATCCAATATGGTAAAACAAAAATTGGGTAGAATTATTCCTCACTTAATATACAATAAGTAACTGATTCTTTCTGGAAAAATGGAACATTCGGTTTTTGGGAAGATATAATGAATGTATTGCCAAATTACTATTATGGTAGAAAATGAAATGATTGGGAAGGGGCAGGGTACCCCTACACAAAAGAGCAAAGGAAACTGTCCAAAATTTGAATGCCAAAGAGAACTGGATTAAAAGTCCCAAAGCACAATCATATTCCTTTGAATGAATTGCTTGCATTTGCTTAACCCCTCCAACTCTATTGCTTTGGCTCAGTGGTGAAATCCAATTTTTTTTACCTACCAGTTCTGTGGGCATGGCTTGGTGGGCATGGTGTGGCTTGGTGGGCATGGCAGGGGAAGGATACTGCAAAATCCCCATTCTCACCCCACTCTGAGGCCAGCCAGAGGTGGTATTTTCCGGTTCTCCGAACTACTCAAAATTTCCACTACCGGTTCTTCAGAACCTGACAGAGCCTGCTGGATTTCATGCCTGCTTTGGCTCAACACTCAACATCCAAGATCCACTTCCCCATGTCACTCCTTTCTTCGTTTCTCTTTTGATCATGATCATTCCTTCCTTCCCATTTTTTTCTTTCATCTCCAGGAACAGAATCTGCTCTCTCTCCTCAGTTAGGTAGTTCTACAAGCTTTCCTAATGTCTCCCTGTGGTCTATATGTTCTTCACTACTTGTGCCCTAATTCTTGCTTCTTCCTTACCAAGTTGCAATATGTGTTCCTTTTATCAGGACAAACCCATATTCCCTCCTCACAAAGCAATGGTAACTGGATCTAGGAGGATACTTTAAAGTGGGGCATTGACCTAGGAATTATTTCCTAGGAATATCTGATCTGATATCATCCAGAGGCATTTGTATAATTATGAGAGCAGATTATGATTAGATGTTTTGATATTTTCAAGTATTCTTGAAAAGCTGTCCTTCTTTAAGGTACTATGAAGATTTTTTAAAAAGGTGTTTGTTGGTACATTGGCATGTTACGCAATTCCTAATAAGTTGTGGAAACAGGCATTTTGTATTTTCTTAATTTGGTAATTTTTAAAGAACTAGCATGAAAACAAAATCTGCAAACTGAGTTTGACTGATGAAGTCATTTTCTCCTCATTTCTCACCTTGTATCTTAAATATGGAATAAGTTAATAACTGAGACCTATTTTCGCATTTCATTTCAGTACTTTTGTCTAAGGGGCCTTTCTGTTGCTCGTGTTTTTTTGTGTTTCTAGAGTCACAGATTAAGTGACAGAGGTACTATTTCCCCTTCTGCAGTAAAGTTAGATTTATTGGTAGTGGTTGCTTAATCGCACTTAACTTTTTCAATAAATGTCATTTTTGTAATGAGATTTTCTGTAGCCCATATAACTGTCGGGAATACCTGCTGAATGAATTAAAACTCTTACTATCCTAACCCTGTATTAATAATTCCCCCCCTCCCAATTCATTGTCTCTACTGTCTCTAAGCTGGTTGCACCAGAATAATAACCACAATTCTGATATGAAAAGAAACAAAGTCGACCTGTTTAATATTCTATTATTTAATACGAATGTGCCATTTTACTAACGTCATTAAGATTCTTTACCTGCAGGGACAAAAGTTATATGAGGGGAAAGTGGTCAGAAAAATTAGAACAAACTAACACCTCCGACTCAGTTTTCTGTAGCAGAAATAGGTATTGATCCGTTTTTGAATGATAAGCTAATACAGAGATGTATATATTCATAATTCTAAAGTTGTGGTATAGATTCCCCGAATGCCTTCTTACAAGTGATATTATTCTGGGTGAGAGATCATTACTTGATCACAGATTCATAAGAGTGTGATTGAAAAGAGTCATTGTATTCAACTCCTTATTGAGTTCAGGAACTCACATTATAGCTGCTTAGCTCCATTTAAATATATTCAGTAAAAGGAAACCCACCAACTTTCTGGGTAATTGGTTTCCTTAGTTGAATAGTTCCTTCTGTTAGGAAGTCTTTTCTAACATTAAGTGAGAATCTGCTTCCTGTAACTTAAATCCAATATTCCATATCCTGCACACAAAAGCAAGAGAAAATAGATCTTCTGTTCCATATGAGATCCTCTCAGGTACTTGAAGAGTGCTAATATATCCTCCTTTAGTCATCTTTTCTTGAGGCTAAACATAATGCCTTCAATCTCTCTTTCTAAGACTCAGTTCCTGTTTTTCCGATCACTGTTATTGCTATTTTGGTACCTGTTCCATTTCTTCGAACATTTCTTTTAATGCAGTGCCCAGGTGTGGACACAGTACTTGAAGTGGAATCTGACCGAAGCAGAATAAAATGGAATTATTCCTTCTAGCAATTTTGAAATAATTTCTGTTGTTATAGCCTAATACTACATTTGCCTCTTTTCTTTTTTCTTTTTTTTCTTTTTTTTTGAAATTGCTGGCTTGTACTGAACTGGCAGTCATCTATACTTCCAGGAACTTTTTCAAAATTACCAATTATCAACTGCTGCTAGCTGACCTGGTAGCAAACTGGAATTGGGCTCCTTTTTTATTTTGGCAGTAGCACTTTGGAAAATGTTCCCTAGAACTGGCAGCCTTAAAAATATACATGTAGCTAGATGTATGTGTACATACAGTCTCAACTTATGACCATTCATAGTTATAATGGCACTGAAAAAGGCAAGGTTCTTGCACTTACAACTATTGCAGCATCCTTGTGGTTATGTGATTGCAATTTGGGCGCTTGGCAACTTGCATGTATTATTATGATAGTTGTAGTATCCTTCATAGGACACTCCATAGCTGGCTTCTGACAAGCGGAGAAGGCAGTAATAAAATTGCTATATGCTCATATGATGTCTTGTTTAACAACCTGCAGTGGCTCACTTAAGGACTACAGTGGAAATGAAGTTGTAAGCCTGTCACAATCACATGATGCCTCACTTCACAACATTTAACAATAAGATTTCTCTTCCCAATCCTGATCATTAAGTGAGGGCTGCCTGTACTTGGAGTAATGGTTCTAAATATTCAAACACCAGTAGTTTTATCAATATGTTAGTTGTCTATACATAATATGGAAATAATAATGTTCATGTACTATTATAGAAATGCACTGATTATAAACAAATAAGCAAGGGGTAAGAATCCGAGAAAGCAAAATGGGAAGAAAATTTATACATTAAATGTAGGTTATACATGGAATTACGTAGTTCATGCATTGACACAGCTCTTCAGATATTCAATTGCCTTTGGATAAACTGCAGTTGAAATAACACAGGAAGGAAGGACTTCAGGTTTAGAAAAAAAAACATTTCACCCTTGTATGAACTATAGATGTATAGTTCAGAAAAATTCATTCAGAGACCCTGACTTAAAAAGCTGTCAAACCCGCGGTGTCACGGCGGCGTCACATAATGTATTGCGACTATTTTTCCCCTTTACTAAACTGGGCCTGCGCGTGGCCAGCACGTGACGCATCTGGCCCACGGGTCGTGACAGCCCTGCTTTAACTGGTGGATAAGGTTACAAATTGCAGGAGAATAAGGCTTGATGTCAAAGCTGGGGCTCACTGCAACTGGATCTGCAGGGCTGAGCAGCTGCTCATTCCCATTTCACAACAGTAGCTCACGGTTCAGAATCTTGCTACTAGGCTTTGTGGAAATATCTGATTGCACAAAAACCATTATCCATATTATAACCTGGCAACAGAAGTACTGATAAAGTTGTTGTTGTTGTTGTTGTTGTTGTTATTATTATTATTATTTTTATTATTATTATTATTATTATTATTATTATTAAACATTGCGTTATGTGAGATTACACTGGAATTTTTAACCTAGTGAAGCAGGAATTTCAGATCAATCTCAGATTCTTGATGATACAGTACTCCATTTGTTATAACTATTTAGGAAAGAAAAAAACATGAAATGATGGCAAAATTAAACCTACTTGTTACAATTTCTGAGCAGATAACATTTTCCCGGAGAGCTTTGAATTTGAAAAACTAGGGTTTTGAAAATATGACAATATACTAAGCGTTGATTTATGCAAACATTGCATTTTCTTAGGAATTCTATGAATGTACCATCGGAAGCTGTAGTAGTTTAAGAGTGGGGGAGTTATATGACTAATTACTTTATAAACCATAAATATGTAGTAGAAAGTGGTTGGTAATTTTTCAGTTAATCTTGTTTATTACTGGATTGATTCAATGCTGGGACAGTGGTTTTGTCGGAAGCTAGGTAAAATGCTATTTCTTGACTGCATTATTTCAGGCCCTGAAAGATTTATTTTGGCAAATTAGAGGTTTGTTTCCTAGGTGCAAACACTGGTAGCAAATATTCTCATTATAACATTCCTTTCCAAAGCTTCCATGTGAGAGTTAACTTATGACCTGCAACAAACTATCTCTGAGATATCTTACACTAAGCTTGGCTCAGAATCAACCCTTTCATAATTTGTTTTCTCACATTTCAAAGACAGAAGAATGCAACTGACTTTATTCTAGCTGTTTAGTATTTGATATTATTTGTATAGTTTTTTTAAACCAGTAGTAAAGTAGGATTAGAGTATATCTATGCTAATCCTACTTAGCAAGGATGTAAAAACAAAGCCTTTTAAAAGGCGCTGATAATAGAGTTACATTTTTATATCATTTGAAATAAGAACATGGTTATAAGGTATTTTAAAATTAAAGTAGAATAAAAGATTGATTAACATCAAACAAAATATACAATTAATTATAATACTTATAATACGTCATAACTGGTTACAGTATATGGAAAGAACTCATTACAATATAATATATAATACAATATGACGCCACGCGTTTGTCACTCCTGCAGTATATGGAAAGAAAACTACATGAACACGTACATGAAATATCTTGGTGATTCACAACATTGTGAAAAGTTGAAAACCACATTTAAGGCAGAAGGCAGAAGTTAACTTTCAGAGGAATCCATTTGGAACATTTGCACATTGGGAATTTATACTCTGAAATTAGATTCATACGACATAACTTTTCTTCCCTACCATCATGAGCACTATACATTTTGTATCATGCAAAGTTGAGTAGAAAATTCCCAGTGAGGATTGACTTGGAAACACTTGGTGGATCAAGTGCTTTAGATCAGGAGTCCCCAAACACACACATCCCGGTCTGTGGACAGGCACAGGTTTGTGGCAGCCTAGAAACTGGGCCATGTAAACAAGCAAAGCCCCATCTGCTGGATGCAGGCAGCATGCGAAACCATGCAACATCCGGTCCATGGAAAACCTCTCTCCATGGAACCCATCCCCGCTGCCGAAAAGGTTGGGGGCCGTTGCTTTAGGTAACATTTTTCATGTATAGGAACTGCAGAATTAAGGTATACTTGGACTACTATATGTCAGTGATGGCAAACCTTTTTGTCGTTGCATGCCAAAAGTGCGTGAGTGCACGCGTGACAGAGCATGCATGTGCCGGCACCCATAATGCAATGTGCACCCCACCTGCGCATGCATGCCCCACACATGCCCCACAGACTGTGCATGCATGCATCCCATGCGCATGGACCCCCGTGCCCTATTTTGGGCCTTGAAACCTTCCTGCATCAAACTGGTGCACCTTACTGCTTCCCGGCTGGCAGGTCTCCATGAGTGATGAGCGCACCTCTTACCGTGACCGATTCCTGGCGGGCAGGTCTCCATGAGTGAGGAGCTGCGCTCTCCTCCAGTCCTCCTGGGACAACTGGCCTCCATGCCGGCGGCTTCTCCAGCGGGGAGGGAGGAAAGCCCTGGCCCACTGCTCCTGCTGTTGGTGGGGAAGCAGCAGTGCGATAACTGCCATTGCCAGGGGCGAGGGGGTGGCGGCAGCAAGGACAGGCGGGCAACACCCCTCCACAACATCCCCCAAGGCAGGGGTATCTTCCCTGGCTTGGAAAAAGCCCTAGTGGTGGAGCCCCCTGCCTCCGCCCCCCAGCATACCTGAAGTCCAGAAAAGTTCCTGGCTGGGGCAGTGAGGCCAAAGCCACGCATGCTCCTTTGCTCACCAGCTTTCCAGCGGGAACCAGCAAAGCCAAAGCACCAGCGGCCAAGGCAGATCTGCATCATCAACTCCCTGCCTGGGAGGGGGCAACACTCCCCTAGATCACCCCCCCAGACTTGGAAAAGCATCTCCCCTGACTTGGAAAGTTGCTCTTGGTGGCTCACGGTTCTTTAAAAGAGGAAGGGGACAAGGGGGAGGCAAGGCTGCTTGGAGGAGGACCCCTTCCTCTTTTAAAGAAGATACTTCCATCCCTCCCTGCCAGAGGCCTGGGGCTGTGCAAGAAGCCCGCTCGGGCGGGTAGACTTATGAATTTGGTAGGAATCCCTGGTTTAATTTGGAGCATTTCTGCTTCAAGGAGGGAAGGAAGTTTCTTTAAAAGAGAGCGGGTCCTCCTCCAAGCAACCTCGCCTTCCCCTTGTCCCACTCCTCTTTTAAAGGAGTG
>JANHGD010005727.1:43016-55667 GCA_027560375.1 Imantodes cenchoa | reverse complement strand
AGGGAGGGGTCCTAATGAGTTCCTCAATCTTGAGAAGGCAAACGGTCACTAATGTGTTGTAAAACCCGCTGACCGAATAATGCGTCAGAAGTGGCAAAGGAATCAATTTTGTAGTGCCAGATGAAATGCGATGGCGACGCCCAAGTCGCAGCTCGGCATACCTCCTCTAGCGATGCCTGGGTACGCCATACCACTGAAGTAGAGGCGCTTCTGGTGGAATGTGCCGTGATATTTTCAGGAACAGGACGTCCAGACAGTGCATATGCCTTAGTAATGGTGACCCTAATCCACTTACCAATGGTGGTAGTGGACACTTTCTTACCAAAGGATTGAGCTTGAAAATTCACCAACAAGGACTCTGACTTACGGAAGCCTTTGGTTCTGTCCAGATAGATAGTAAGTGCCCTCCTCACGTCCAGGGTGTGCCACAGCTTCTCACAGGGAAGTTTGGGACAGGGACAAAAGGAGAGAAGGACCAACTCTTGAGAGCGATGGAAATAGGAGTTGACCTTAGGGAGGAAGGAAGGATCAAGCTGTAACACTACCCTGTCCACATGGACTACACAGAGATCCTTGTGTCTAGATAATGCGGATAACTCTGAAATACGACAAGCAGACGTTATAACCAGTAAAAAGGTAACTTTATAAGTCAAAAAGTTAATGGAAACAGTGCGTAAAGGCTCATATGGTGGACCACTTAATGACTCCAGTACAAGGGGAAGATCCCAGGTTGGGAATCTGTCAACCACCGGGGGACTCATATTGGAAACTCCCTTAAGGAAAAGGTGAATTGTAGGGAAGTGCGCCAAGGATTCAAATTTTTGGCATGTGAGAACGGTGGACAGCACTGCCACCTGACGCTTCAGAGTGTTAGGTGCAAGACCCATGACCTGGCCACGTTTCAAAAAACGCAGAATGATAGGTATAGGAACTTAAAGTGGGGACACCTGTTGTAATGCACATCAATCACAGAATGCCTTCCAAGTCACCTGATAAATCCTATTGGTGGAATCTCTCCTAGCTCATTGGATTGTATCAATTACATCGGTATCATAGCCCTGATGGCTCAACGTTGCCCGTTCAACCGCCAGGTGGTTAGATGTAACCAGTTGGGATCTGGATGAACCAGCTCCCCCTGGTGGAGAAGGTCCCATTGCGATGGTAGGTGTAAAGACGGGACACGGGAGAGCGAGACTAGGTCGCCAAACCAGGGTCGGCGAGGCCAATGGGGCGCAATCAGGAGTAGATCCGCTGCATCCCTGAGCAACTTCTGAATAACCTTTGATATCAAATGGAGTGGCGGGAAGGCATATAAGAGGCCACGGGGCCAAGGAGTCCGCAGGGCGTTGGTTGCCTCGGCTCCCTGGGAGGGAAACCAGGAGTAGAACCTCCGTAGCTGGGAATTCTGCGGGGTGGCAAACAAATCAATTGGGTTCACCAAAATGAGAGACAACTAACTGAAAAACACAAGGATTCAATTGCCATTCGGAATTGTCTATTTGGCTTCTACTTAACCAGTCAGCCTTTTTGTTGGCCTCCCCAGAAATGTAATCAGCTGAAAGGGAGAGGAGTCTCTTCTCTGCCCAAAGGCTGAGGCGAAGAGCTTCCTGCAGTAACTCTGGAGACCTAGTACCTCCCTGCTTGTTGACATGTGCCTTAGCAGTGATATTATCCGTGAGGACCAATACATGAGTCCCAGAAAGGGATTCCCTGAATGATTTCAATGCCAGGAAGATGGCCCTTAATTCCAAAATATTAATTGGCAGTCGAGACTCCTCTGGTGACCAATGGCCCTGAGCTACCCTATCGTTCATGTGTGCCCCCCAGCCGAAGAGGCTGGCATCAGTAGTAATAACGATGCGATCAATGGGGGTGAAGGAGGAGCCCTGCGTGAGAGAGGCGTGATGCCACCAATCAAGAGAACGGAGAACCGGTAGAGGAATCCTGACCCTAGACTTGGTAAAAGCCGCCCCAGTCTTCTGTAATGGCAGCAAGAAACTTTGGAGCTCCCTGGAATGCAATCGGGACCAAGGGACAATATCGATGCAGAAAATAATTTTCCCTAGGAGAGTAGAGAGACAATCTAGGGGAACCACAGAATTGTGCCATAGATAGGTAACCATCTGCACAATGCTGTCCCTACGCTCTTGAGAAAGGTAAACCATGCAATCTTGTGAATCTATAATAGTACCTAAATGGGCAATAGTAGTGGCAGGAACAAGACTACTTTTGTCAAAATTAACCTGGAAACCGTGGTGCTGTAGGGCGACCAGTACCACTCCAAGATGTTGCTCCGCAAGGGGTCTAGAAGAAGCCTGGAGGAGAATATCATCTAGGTAGCACTGGAGACGTATAGATCTGGACCTGAGAGAAGCTTCCAGAGCAGAAAGCAACTTGGTGAATGTTCTAGGGGCTGAAGACAACCCAAAATGGAGTGCCCGATACTGATAGTGTCGTTTGCAAAACAAAACCGGAGATACTGCCTATCAGACACCGAAATAGGGATGTGTAAATATGCCTCCAAGAGGTCAAGTGAAATCATAAAATCTTGCCGGTGTATATTACTCAAAATAGACTTCAGTGAATACATTTTAAATTTTCTGTATTTAATGAACAGGTTAATCCTCTTAAGATTCAAAATGGGGCACCAACCCCCAGAGGACTTGGGAACTAGGAACAACAATGAATTAAACCCCAACCCTCATTCATTCTTAGGAACAGGTTCAATGGCTTGAATTGAGAGGAGGTGAGATACAGCCTCCTCCATAAGTGAACGCTTCTGAGGGTTTTTTGAAACTGGACAAAGAACAAAACTTTCGGGGGGAAGTGAAAGAAACTCTAACGACAGCCCATTACGTACCGTGGACCGGACCCAGGCGTCCTGGGTCATACTATCCCACTGGTCAGCAAATAATGTTAACCTCCCCCCAATGGGAGGAGCCCCAGAATGCTTACTTGGACTTATGGGGAAACTTGGCTCCACCCCCCCTGAAGGGACGCCTATAGGATCTCCCTCGGTAAGCCCGATCGGGGTAATAGGGTTTACTCCCATACTGACCTGGGGCTCGGGAGGCCTGTGACCCCAGGTCAGGCTGCCGAAAGGACTGCTTATTATAAGGTGTAAAACGGTTGGACCCTTTCTTGCCCAAGGATGGCATAATCTTCTTCTTATCCTTGGACTCTTTCAAAATTGGCTCCAACACTTCTCCAACAGTCCCTTCAATGGGTTAGATGCCAGATGCCATTTTTGTTTGGCATCTGCGGACCAGTAGCGGAGCCAGTTCACCCTGTGACCCACTGTGGTAGCTGCGATGGATTTCGCTGAGAATCTGGCTGCCCTCAGCGTAGCGTCTGCCGTGAACTGGATGGCCGTGATTACCTTGTTCAGGTCCTGGTGAATGCGTGTTTCTGAGGGATCAATCTGTTCATGGAGTTGCCGTAGCCAAATCAAGGATGATCTCACAAAAAAGGAAGCAGCCGATGAAGCTCAGACAGACCACGCCAAAGACAAGTGAGACTTAATCAGCACCTGCTCAGGTTTGAGAAGCTCCTCTGCCTCTCCAGGAATTGAAGTAGGGGAAATAATGATCGCTATCGGAGCATCAACAGAAGGTGGAACCAAAATGGATGCTAACTCTGAAGCCATGTTGAAATATTTTTTGTCCGTGGCAGAAGGCATAGGTAGGAGCGGTAGGAGCGGTATACTGCTTTTGCACATTATCTACAAAAAGATGAGGAGCTGGTATGACATCAAGTTTCTGCACCTGGAGAGTGAACAGGGGGTCAGTAGTAGCAGGTGGCTTCTCTGATGTAGGTGCTACCAGAACAGGAAGCCCCGCAGCATTCCTTGCTTTATAAAGGAGGGATTTAAATAGAGCCAGAGGGAAGAGGCCAACTGCCGTTGGCTGTTCTGGGGTTCTACCCTCTTCCTCGGACAGAGCTGCTGCATCACCCTCTTCCCCGTCTTGGCTGTCCTCATCTGAAGCCTCAGGTGATTGAGCCACCTCTTGAGGAGCCCTGGCCAACGGAACTGTGGAGGGAGACAGATTAGGGGCAACTTGTGGCTGGTGAGCCCAAGTCATTTGGTGAAATCCTTGCATAAATTGTTGCACCGTAGCGGCAATGACCATTTGAATATTATTAGGGTCAATTGCCCACGATGTACTTGCTGCAGGTTGCAGGGCAGGTTGAATCTGGAGAGGAGGCTGACTGGGGGAAACAGTGACCATTGGGTTTGTAAACCCTGGTACAGATGCAACGGGGACAGATACCAGCAGTTGAACGGGCGGTGCCGTGAACCCAGCCTCCCCCCACACATTAGTGTTGATCAGAGGTAAGGCCTGAGCATCCAAGGAAATGGTGGCATCCTCCTCTGGAATGGTAATCAGAGGCATAGAATTAGGAACCTTGGTCTTGCATTTGGCCTTGTGAGAAGGCTGTGCACTGTCTTTCCCCACATCAGCCTGAAGGAGCTTGATTTTATGTGCCCCAGAACCACGCTCCTCCGAAGAGGACTTAACAGTTTTTTGTTTTTTCTTAAGTGGGGCCTGCGTTGATTGAGCAGAAGCAGCAGGATCTGCCATTTTATCTATAAGAAAAAGAAAGAAAAATGTTTTTAATTCAGAATGGCTGCTTAAAAACACTTTTAGCCTCCTCAATAATTTTGATGGGAAAGATGAACCATCGAGGTAAGCGGTAAGCTACCTGGCTCCTGCTAAATAAAAATTAAAAAAAATAAAAAAAATAAAAAAAATAAAGGGGGTCATTTAAGGTCTCCCTGCCAACCCGTAGCAAGCTCAGGCAGTCGGCAGGGAGAGAAAACAGCTGACAGGCAACTCACTTGGAGCCTCATGCCGCCCTGGAACAAGCCAAGCAGCCGGCAGCTTTTTAAACAGCTGACAGGCGCTTGACAGCACAGCAGAGGAGCGCGCCTATTGACAGGCGCGCTCCTGAAGCCTCCACTGACCTGTAGTGTGCTCAGGTGGCTGGAGGCTTCTCAATCAGCTGAGAGGTGCCAGAAGGCGGGAAAGCACCAGCTGAGGAGCGCGCCGTTTTGACAGGCGCGATCCTGTGATCTTTGCCGGCCCAGAGCTATCTCGGGCGGGCGGCGCCATTAAAAACAGCTGAGAGGCGTTTCTTTTGACAGGAATCAGCTGAGCAGTGTGCCGCCCTTGCCGGGCGGGTTCCTGAAGCCTCTGCCGGCCCGGAACAAGCTCAGACGGCCGGCGGTGGCTGAAAAACAGCTGAGAGACCTGTCAGGCAGTGAATTAGTGATCCGGAGCAAGCTCAGTTGATCGGAGAAGACAAGGCAGCCATACATTGATCAGGGATAGGAATTAAAAAGAAAAAAAAATTAGATCCCTAAATAAACCAGCCCGTAGCAAGCTCAGACAGCTAGCAAGGGAGAAAAACTGACAGAAAAAAAAGTCATTTCTATTTAATTAAACTGTCAGAATTTCAACCCTGGTATGGGAAAATAAAGATATAAAAGCCTCATATGAATGCCTAAAACCTTACCGTGAGGTAAATGAGGCCTGTAACCATAACTGACACCACAGAAAAAAAGTTTAACTACGTCTATGCCACATGAAGGACTGAGTCTAAACTGGGGGTTGACCCAGAGGGACCGGCTATATATACTCTAATTAATTTGATCGACAGACTCAGCCCTCACGTGATTGGATGAGAACATCCATTCTGAAGGCTAACTCCAACCTCTATGGAGAATGCTGGAATTGCTATCAGAGTAACAAACCAGACTTGCACTTGGTCACTCTGCTGCACAATGCAGAATCAGCAATGTTCTTGTGAACTTAGCAATTATGGTCCTGTTTCAGATCCTAAATACTATCCAGAATTTAAATGTTAATTGCTCTAGTTTCCTAGGCTTTAGTTCACCAGTTTTTGTTCTTATTACCCTTGTTGTTTTGCTTTACTTCCTCCTCCTTGTCTTTCTCCAGAAAAATATTAGTATGAGATTTCAGTGACATTAAAGGATGCTATTCCTTCTCTTCTAGACTATGGAGAATCTGTCTGTAAAAAACAGTTCAAATAAGCTTCTTTAGTACTGCTGCTTTAGCACAATTTTTCAATATATTGGGAGGTGAATTTGGAAATGTATGCAAACTGAGTCTTTGTTATTATTTTGGCTCTTAGACCCTTGAGAAGTAATTTAAAAATGAATGCATTTTTTATAGTCACAGTTCCATTTTGTTTTTTGTTTTTAAATGCACAGCTAGAGCTACATCAAAATCATTCTGATTGTGAAAATGACAATGAGGCGCAGATGCTATTTTTTCCCCAACACTTCAATTGAAAGGGTAACAAATAATTCCTTGGAGTTTATTTTGCCCATCTGGTGCTGTGAAAACTAAGAAATGTGAAAAAAAAGCTCTGTAATGTGATTGTACAGAATAAGGATGGGGAGAACAGTATGGGTAGGGTTTTTTTTCATTTAGTCACATAAGGGAGCCCATAAAAGGGGGGCAAGGAGGGATGGAAGAATTTTGTGTGTTGAAAAACAAGGTTTCTGACAACAGAGCCCCCTGCCATGCTATTGAATAGAGTGATCAGATATACCTCACAATTAGATAATTAAACATTTATTACATCTTTAATTACTACTTAAACCTGGATCATTGTATGTTCTGTCAGATCCAGGTTTATAGAGCCTGTGTCCTGAGCACACTCTTGTATTGCAGCGAGCTTGGACCCTTTACACATGGCAAGAGAGAAAGTTGAATACTTTCCATATGCACTGTCTCCAAAGTATTCTTAGCATTACCTATGGTGAATTAGTACAGGGAAAGCGCCCCAGAGGGAGACCACAGCTGTGATATAACAATATCTGTAAGAAGGATTTAAAGGCCTTGGGAATGGACATTAATAGCTGGGAAACCTTGACCTCTGATTGTTCAGCTTGGAGGCTAAAGACGCAGCACAGCCTTCTCCATTTCAAGGAGACACTTGTTCGGCAGGCTGAGGCAAAGAGGCAGTCCCAGAACCAGTAAAATCTGGGGGCCGGGCAGGGGACAGAATGGATCTGCCCTCAGTGTGGAAGGGATTGCCACTCTCAGATTGGCCTTTTTAGTCACACTAGATGCTGTTCTAGGAACTTTTCCAGAGCACGATACCATAGTCTTTCGAGACTGAAGGTTGCCAATGAATTACTACTTCTAAAATATATTCTATTTAAAGAAGTTTGTTTGGGACTACTGATTTATGCAGAAAACTTAATTTCATTGCTGCCATCGGATAATTATCCAGATTTTTGTAACTACAATATAATAGTTCTAAACTTGGTTCTTATGCTTCTGGAAAAACCCCAGTGGAATCTGGTCCATAACCAATACCTGTAATAGTATAGTAACTTCCTCCTCTTGCTTTTATTGTGGACTTTACAATTTTAATGTGCAGAAATTTGTTCAGAATATTCATAAACATTTCTAAATATTTTTAATGACATTATTTCATCCTTAGCATGAACTGCCTGATGAAGACAAATCACAGCTTTCATGCATGGGCATGGGAAAATGACTTGCTAGAGAAGAGCTCCTAAATATTTTTGATATTTGTTTTAGAATTTTTGAAATAAGAGAATAAGTATTCCTTTTTAAATAGAAAGTTGATTTGTTAATTACACAATGTTTCTGTTGAAGGATCTTATTTGTGGTCCCTAATATTTACATAGTCTTTCATTGTTACATAAGTACTCAGTACCAGTTGTTTCCTGGAACATTTTTTTCTTAACCCAATTCAGAAATTGTATAACTATTGCTTCCTCTCTTCTGCATCTAGAAGAACATTGCCTCACTATATGACTTCTTTTCAGAGCTTTTCAGTCTTCTCACCACAGAATAATTTGAAATCAAGGAGGTTGAGCGCTTCCCTCTTTTGATTACCCATTCTAGTTCTTCTCCAAATGAAAAGGTACAATCTATAAATGGCTCATCCCTAATCATGGTTAAGGAGTTAATTTGAAACCACCCTCCCATAGCAAATTATCGGAGACTAGGGGAGTTTGCTTAAATTAGGCAGCAACTGATTCCAGTTTCTCTTCTCTCATCCCTTGCTAGCAATGAAAGCATACTACAGTATTTCACCTCAGCATGCATCCACAGTTAATATGATCCTGTCTCTTCTCTCTCAAATCTGCCTCTAAGCACAAGACACTGCTTAGATCCATCTATCCTTTCATCCCTCATTTAATTATAAGGGGACTTAAAGGCTTTTTTTACAATGAGTAACAGCATTATTTATCCAAATTGCTTGGTGCATTGCTTGAAGTATTGTCCTGCAAGAAGTAGCTCAGGAGATACAGGCCTTGGGCAGCCTGAAAAGAGTAACCAAATTTTTAATGGATCTAAAATGAATTCACTCAAGAACAAGCCCAGGGGAAAAAAAGGGAAGGGAAAGGGAAAAGGGAAAAAAGGGAAAGGAAAGGAGGAAAGGAAAAGGAAAGGAAGAAAGAAGGAAGGAAGGAAAGGAAAGATAGACAGAAATGAAAGAAAGAAGGAAGGAAAAGAAAGTAGTTTGTTGTCCTCATTAAAACAATGCTTTATCTGCTAAATCCAGTTAATGGAGGCCTAATTTAGCCCTAAGTTATTTGAGAATATTGTTATAAGCTGGGACTTTATGTATTAGAAATAATGATAAAATAAGTGAGTTGTTGCTAGATTTTGCAGAAAAACCCAGCCTAAAACAAAAACACTACCTCCTATAGGCCAAAATGGAAGAAAAGGAAAGCATTTCATCTTTTCTCAGCACTGTTCTAAAATGGAGAACATCTACATCTTTTGTCTAGTCATTAATTCATAAAAGGTTCTGGTTGGTATCAAGGCTTCTACCTTCACATGTTATTGGAACTGGGGCACATTCCTGTGTCAAACTAGGTAAACATTAATCATGAGAAATTACCAGAAATTTGCATTAAAAATGATACTTTGAAAAACAAAACTAGTGTTTCCAAACTCTGTGAAGCAAATTATTTTAGCAATGTAATTGGCATTTCATTTATTGAAATGTCTACATTTAAAATAAAACCTATTTCTAAAACTCTAATTCAAACATTTTCATAAAAATATTACAGCTGCTTTCAAAACAGAGAAAGATCCCTTTCTCAGTGTTTCGTTTTCATTTTTTTCTTTCTTGGTGCATACATTTTAAAAACAAAAATAATTCCTCCTTCTAAGTTTCTAAATATTTCTATTATCTGCTAGTCAGGTGTCTAAGTATTTGATCAATGACATATTTGCTTATAGTTCTAACCAAATGATTATTATTTTTCCCATCTTAAATGTTTATGTTAAAATAAGTCAACAATAACAATATCTTTCTGATGGCTACTAGAATAATTAGACATTATCGCCAGATGTTAAATAAAATTAACCTGAATTTTAATGTTCATAATTTAGCAGTCAGAAAGAAAGAACTGAAATATCACATTGGCATAAGTATTCAAACCCTCTGTAACAACACATGAAATTTAGCTCTGGTGGCTCCCATTTCTTTTGATAGTTGCTGATACGTTTCTACACTTTGATATGTTTCTACACCTTGATTGGAGTCCACCTGTGGTAAATTAAATTGATTGGACATGGTTTGGAATGGCACACATCTGTCTATAGAAGGCCTCACAGCTGACGATGCATACTGTAGCAGAGCAAAAGCCATAAAGTCAAAGGAACTGCCTGCAGAGCTCAGAGACAGGATTATTGCAAGGCCAAATCTGAGGAAGCCTACAATAAAATTTCTGCTGCACTGAAGGTTCCTAAAAGTACAGTGGTCTCCATAATTCCCAAATGGAAGAAATTTGACACAACCAGGACTTTTCTAAGAAAGAGCTGTTGCCCGGTCAAACTCAGCAATCGGGGAAGAAGGGCCTTAGTAAGAAAGGTGACCAAAAATCTTATGGTCACTTTGACTGAGTGACCTGTGAGATCCTGTGTGGAAATGGGACAGAGTACCAGAAGGACAACCATCACTGCAGCCCTTCACTGATCTGGGTTTTATGGCAGTGTGGCTAGACGGAATCCTACCCTCAGCGCAAAACACATGAAAGTCCATTTGGAGTTTGCAAAAAAAACACCTGAAGGGCTTCAGACTATGATGAACAAGATTCTCTGGTCTAATGAAACCACAATTGAACTGTTTGGCCTCAATTCTAAATGTTATGTCTGAAGGAAACCAGATACCGCTCATCACCTGCCAATACCATCCCAACAGTGAAGTGTGGTGGCGGCAGCATCATGCTGTGGGGATTTTTTTTTTTTAGCAACAGGGACTGGGAGAGTGATCTGGGTTGAAGGAAAGCTGAATGGAGCAAAGTACAATGAAATTTTCTCACTGAAAATCTTCCACAGTGCTCAGATTGGGGTGAAGTTTCACTTTTCAACATAGGACAACATAGGAGTGTGTTAGGGACAATTATGTGAATGTCCTAGTGTGGCCCAGCCAGAGCCCTGACTTGAACCATATTGAACATCTCTGGAGGGACTTGAAAATGTCTGTCCACTGATGATCGCCATCCAATCTGACTGAGCCTAAGAGGATTGGCAAGGAAGAATGGCAGAAAATCCTCCAATACAGATGTGAAAAGCTTGTCATGTCATTCCCCAAAAGACTTAAGGCTGTAAGGTGCTCCAGCAAAGTACTGACTGAAGGGTCTGAATACTTATGCCCATGTGATATTTCAGTTTTTTTCTTTTTAATAAATTTACAAACATTTCTAAAATTCTGTTTTCACTTTGTCATTATGAGTGTAGATTAATGAGAAAAGAATGAATTTCAACAACTATAGAATCAGGCTGCATCATAACATTGCTGCAAGCTTCACTCATTTGGGATATGCATGCATGCACATACAGAAGGGGTAGCAGTAGTGTTGACAGGGTTTTTCTTCTTCCATGTCTAGATCAAACTTTAAACCACCAGAATGAAGCCACCTTCTTGGTTTTGTCAAAAATAAGTCATGTTTGTGATAGTAACTGCCATACCAGCAGATGGTCTGGGTTTTGTGTCTTTCCACATTCACATGCCATTCTCCATCATGGGTGGAGCCATCCTTCAGGATGGCTAGTCCTCATCCATTCAGAATGAGGACTGAGTCTGTTCTTTTTCTTTTATTGCTGGATCCGTTCACCTGGGACCCAGTTTTGACTCATCCTCAGAGAGGACTATCGTGGTTACCTTGCTCGCTTCCTGAGTTTGGTTTTACCCAGTGGACTATAGGTCTTGCGAGTTAATTTTCTTCGGGGTTTTTACCTTTTATTTTTTTCCTTTGGATTGCTCCCCTTCCCTTCCCCTACCTAGACTAACTTGGTAACTTTAAACCCTCTTCAGGATGCTCCAAGTAGTTTAAAGGAGATCAGATCTTTTAATGTTATTCCCTGCTGGATGGAAATCTTTTAATTTGATTTTGGCAAGAATGTTTCTTCTTGCCACAAAGTTGTTCTTAGATCTGAGCCAGCAGATGCTTGGGGCACATGCCTGTTCAGAGAATGTCGAGGATCATTCTCTTGCTGAGAGGGTGTGACTGTAGATTAATCATTCTGACACTTCTTACCCTTCACTACCCCATGTACTACTAGTAGCAGTCTTTGCAGAAATAAATGTATAAGCATAGATGGCATGGGATGCCTTCAAAGTAACCATGTTAAGCAGTTTAAATGACTTAGTGTTAGTACTTTTCACTCAACTATTTGGAATAGTTTAGTATTCATTGCCTACTTATGAACAATGGATGAATAGTTTCACCTGGGCTATCCGATACATTTATTCATTTTTTTTCTGTGTACTACATAAATAGAAAATTGATTATTTTCATTTTCTCTATTTTACATAGATGCATGATCACTTGTTCATAACTCTGCATAATGACTTGTTTTCCTTCTTGTGTGATGTTTTCTGTTTGGGAAATTTTCAGTTTTAAACCAGCTATGTATTCTTTTGGGATTATTTTTCCTTTGAATATGTAATATTTATTATACTCAACCATGAAAGGTAATAGCAGGAGAAGCTATCCTGGGTACTGTATTCAAATGTTAGGCCTTATTTCAATAGATAATGCACTATGGTGGCACTTAGTGATACCACGTAGACATTTCTCAGTGATGAACTAGAAATCCGCAAAGGGGACAGACAGTTCATTTTTTTTCTATCCCGAAGTAATGCACATTTATTTTTAAAAAAGAAATTACAGGTGCTTATTCAGGTAACCAGTCAAACAAAAGAACCAATGCTGATGTTATAAATATTGAGTTTTTTTAAAACATTATTATAAAACTCAGGCCATGTGAAAGCAGTACATTTTTGAACATGAAGAAAAATTGAACTGAAAAGTACTATTCTAACCACTTATTTATTTATTTTTATTTTATTTATTTCACCAGGCATGTATTAGATAACAGATATAAAAACATAATTATGAATACATGAAATGGATATGAATAAAAGGAAACATTAGGACAGGGACGGTAGGCATGGTGGTGCGCTTATTCACGTCCTTTAAAGACCTCTTAGGAATGGCGTGAGGTTGACAATAGACAGTCTAAGGTTAAAGTTTTGGGGGTTTGGGGAAGAAACCACAGAGTCAGGTAGTGCATTTCAGGCATTGACAACTCTGTTACTGAAGGCGTATAAAAAGGCCCAACT
>JANHGD010005726.1:20688-35171 GCA_027560375.1 Imantodes cenchoa | reverse complement strand
TTCCCCAAACCCCAAAAACTTTAACCTTAGACTGTCTACAGTCGACCTCACCCCATTCCTAAGAGGTTTGTAAGGGGTGTGCATAAGCGCCCCATTATGCCTACCATCCCTATCTTACTGTCCTATTATCCAAATTTACCTGTACCTACTTTGCTTTTGTTTATGTTTATTCCAATACCTGCTATCTTGTATATGTTTTGACAAAAATAAATAAAAAATAAAATAAATCAACAAATAAAAAAGCTGCAGGTTGTATAAGGGCAGCCAAAGCCTTCCCACTTCAGTTTGTCACCCATGTTAGATGCTATCATTTACCCGTCTTTCCCGGCTCAAGCAATTCCAGATGTTGGGAATTCTCGCCATCTGGCAGCATGCTGACATTCCTGAAAGGAGGAACAACAAACCTAAGACAAAAAGAACCCTATCCGGATCTCCAATGATCATAATCAGAGAGATAAATGGGATGAAGCAGCTGTGGAGCGTGGCTACTTTAAGTAGCTCTGGGATGCTTTGTGATCTGAGAAGAATGAGGGTAAACTTATGAATGGAAGAAATGTAGTTTACCCCGAAATACATACACTTTACACAATATCCAGGTGAGTAACCACCTGTGCATATGTGTTAAACTCCCCCCCCTCCAGTATTATGAATCACAGAGTACTTTACAATCACCTAACTTTGAACCATATTCTTGTACTTGTAGATCTGGTAGATTTCCACTAGAGTTTGTTAAATAATTTACAAGTTTGCTGAAATCTGAATCCAGAACTCCTTTTATCTAAGTGTAATACAAGATCATAGCATTTTTGCAATAAAGAATATGTTACAAACCCATTTAGTTTAAATATTGCCAAATAATTTTTTTCAGAAATGGTGGTTGATTATTTTGTAATTCAAAATGAGTCAATATGTTCTCTTATATTAATATTGTTTTGACACTTCTGTCTCAAGTGGATGCAGCGTTTCTAGCCCAGGTTCATTAATTCCATTCCTTTTTATATCAGTTTACTATAAGGAATAAGGAAATATTCCTTTAATACTTAAAATTACATTAATTTTCTTTTCATATCACATATTATAAAGTGCAGTTTGCAACTTAACAACTGCGAATCAAGAAAACACGAGAAGCCAAAAAATAATGGAAACATATGAAGAAAAACTCACAGTCTTACACATATTTCAGCTTCCCCACTCTGCAGGCCAATGATGCTCTGGACCTCTTCATAGCTCTTGCCCGTCAGAGGAAAGCCATTCCACTCCAGCACCTGCATGCCTAGGAAAGTGGGCACACAAGGCGAGTTCTGGGATCAGCACCAGGGACTCTAAAAACTGACCCGAAGCAAAGGTCCCTCAGCTATGCATAGCATAAATGCCACTGGCATCTGATTTGATAGGATCAAAACCTTTTCACCACACACGAATCATGCTAATTTTAAATTTTGCTTACCTTGTTATGTTGTTTCCAAACTTCATGGAAAATTTCTGTCTCACAAATAAACTGAATAAAAAGGGAAAGGGAAAAAGAAAATTGAGGGAGGAAGAGCTGGCACGATGTGGCATTGGGACCAACATGGATTTTTTTTTGAGGTAGGAAAAATCTAAACGGAGGCAGAGGCTCAAACTGGAACGTGGATGTAAGTTTCATGATATTAAAAATCAGCACAGCCAAATGAATATTTCCCAATTATTTTTTCTTTCTTGCATATTATTTGATACATACACTGATCTCTTTTCAGCAGGACCAGCTCCCTAAACAGGGTAGACTTCTATTCCACACTGAGTAGACCAAACTTTTCTTGAATTCTGTCAGGACTAGAATTCCTGTTCTGGCCAAATGTGAAGAAATGAAGGGAAGCCACATCACACATGCCTGTCTCTTCCAACATAAACTCTTCCCAGTTTTATTACCCGAAACCAGAAGCAAACTATGCCTCATGGTAAGACTGACCCTAGTTTTTATATGGGCAGTATTCAAACATGCACAACCCACACACAAAACAAAACGCAAAGCCCTGTTACTCTGTAACAGTGTTACAGGTAGTAGAATAAAAGATTTTACTATACCTTAGTACAGGAATTGGAAGTATATGAGATGGAAAAGGACGTTCTAGTAAGGTAAAGGAGTTTGTATACAGAGGAAGTAATTGGGCTGAAAAAACCTATCATGTTAATAATACAGATTTCATAATATGTATTTAATGTGGCATCCTCAACTGGCTTCACTAATCAGTCAAATATGCCAAATGATGAGCCCAAACCTGTTGGCCTTTCGTAAGACCTTGGAGACCTGATTTTGTGCCCGGCCTGGAAAATAAGACTGGTGAAGATTGCAAGATGCCTACAGTTTCTCAAAGGTCTTGCTGTTTCTTAATTTTCCTCATAATTGAACAAAGGACAAGAAAATCAGCCCTCTTAGAGTTGATCCTAACTAAGAAGAAAAATTGACTGAGCAAATAAAAGCAAGGAGAACAATTGGCCATTTCATCTTAGGGTTCCAGATGCTGCAGAATTAGAAACTGAAGCATAGACGAGCACACGTGCACGCGCACACACACACACACACAGAGAGCTGATTTCAACAACTTTAGAGATTTACTTGGTGAGACTTTATAGAAATCCTGAGCTCCAATGGAACACAAGGTTGGGAACCTACACACACAAAAATACAGGAAATACTCCATTCCAGTAAGGAGAAAACAATGCAGAGCAATGTAGAAATCGACGAACTGACAGTTAAACTAAAAAATATAGGAAACAGAAGATGGGTTTAATTGTTAGTGAGGTGTATCCTATAGTGAGGTGTATCTACAGAAAAAAAGTTTCCAGGCTAAAGTTCACCTGCCTCAGCTTTAGTTCCTGTTCTGATTGTGATTGTGATTGTTCTTAGAGTTGGAAGGGACCTTGTAGGTCATCTGATATTTAGGTCAGGAACTAAAGCGGACCTGACCTTAAGATCACTCTACCACCGGCTGGAATGCGTCTTAACTAGCAGCTGTTTAAAATCTCCACGCAAATCCAAATCTCTCTCTCTTCTTCAACATACACGCAGATTAAATTACATGTTGGAAAAAAGCAGAATTCTTGATCTGCTTTCACTTACACAAATAATATACTGTTTAACGGGTCACATATTTGTTTTGGAAACCTGGTTAATGAATAAATAAAACTGGGTGGCAGATATTGCTTAGAGAAGAATGCTAATGATGGTTCTGTATTTCGGAGCAGATTGCAGCAGCCCAAATATAAGAAGACCAGGGGAGGAGTGGCTTAGTGCAGGGATCCAGGAAAGAGTCCCCATCCCCCTACATCTGAGAGACTTTTTAATTGTTTACGTAAAATAAGTAGGATTTCTCAGAGAGATACTTCACATTCTTAATGATTCATGGCTCAGTAAAGATAGATCTAGCTGTCATGGAAGCTCCCAGCTGTGGTCTAGGAAACCCTAGTGCTGCAGGTTGTCTCTGATATGAATACCAAAATGTTTGTTTTCAAGTGGCCAAATTCTTGCAAGAGTCTGACGTTCTAGTATAAGTATCCTAATAATAAATTAGGCAAGGTTTGGCGATCTCAAGAGATTGCAGCAATAGACACCCCTGGTGGCTGAACTCCTGCCATGCTGCTTTTACTACCATGTGGCTGACCTATGGCTGATATGCTGTTTCTCAGCAATGTGCTTCCTGGAGCTATCCTTGGAGACTATTTGGAAGCTATGGCTGGTGCAGAAGGAAGTCATATGGATGGTTTTAAGGGCCCCTTCGAGGGTCCATGTGAAACCATTTTTATGTGAACTTCACTGGTTGCTAATTGGCTTCCCGGTCCAATTCAAGGTGTTGGTTATGATTTTAATTTTCCTAGGCAAGTTTGATAAATAATATAGTGGGGCCTTCCAGTTTTCTCTCCTGTGCCTCAGTAACCTTTTCTAAAGCATGTCCGGGTCACCAATGATTTATCTAAGATATCTAATATATGACAGGTGGAGATTTTTTAAATTTTCAGAAGAGGTTCTCAGAAATAGACTATCGGGGACAATATCTCCATTTACAAAATGAATGTCACGGTGGACACATCTGGTTATTAAGAATTTATTTACCAGTTTACCATTTTTAATTATTTAAGAAAATTGTGGACCCTACCTGAATGTATTATTGTGCAGAATGTTTCACATTTTAATGGAATGGCCAAAGCAACCAATTTCAAAGTAGAAATGGTTAACTGAGAAAACAGAGCTCCGAACTAATTTTCCCAACAGTTCCAGAGACTCCAAAGGTCTATAAAAGAGGTTGGTTCCCTTGAAAAAAAAATGACTTACCATGATTTTCTTATCTTTATTTGGGGAACTTAGACTCTGTTTTTGCTGCTTGACCTATTTCATTCCACTTATTCATCAGGTCTTCCTAGATTTTCCCTTGAGGATAATCCTCTTTTCACATACATACTGATCAATACCAACGAAGACAAAGAACTGATCACTGTACCTTCCATAAGTTTCCCTGTTTGCTCAGCATTTCCACCTGGTAGGATCCTTGCAATGTAAGCACCAATTTCTCCATTGGTTCCAGGAATTTCTTTTCCACCTACAACTCGAATCCCAAGTCCATTGCCTGCATTTAAAAAAGAAAGCACATGGTAATTTTTTAAATATAAGAATAAAAACAGTAATGTAATTAATAAGAAAGCTATAGGGTTTTCTTTTTTACTGTAGCTGTCCAATTCTATATTTTTTCATTCAGAAATATTACTTTTGTTACCAGCCAGATAATAGAACTTGAATTCCAGGAAAATTGACAGGAAAGAAAGATCAAATTTGTTTTTATCATGTGATTAAATCAATCAATCAAAAGACTTGATTTTACGAAGGGAAGTGAACAAGGTAAGAGTGGAATAAACTCTGTGTATGTACCGGTATGTTTGCATATCATGAAAAATATCCTGTAAACTCAAAAGAAATGAAGAGGCAGCTCTGTTAGAATAGCTGGTGAAACAGGAAGAATGAAAAACGTTTCTTTCTGCAAATCTCAGAAAAGCAATACTGTATATAGCAATTTAGGGAAATAAGTGAGTTTCCATTTAATGCTGAAGCCACAGTGGTGATAGGCAGACAGGATGATTGTTTCTTTACAGGAATGCAAATTTAGCATTATATATTTGTGGCTTGAGATCAAAGCAATACATGAAAACGCAGTCCAATCATCGTTCTGCCAGGAAACCTCGAATGGGCATCAACGCAGCCTTTCTTTTCACAAGAAAGAAAGAAAACGTGCCAGAATAACTCAGGCTGGTCACACTTGCTCCAGCGCTGACTGCCAGGGGAGTCAGCTGGGACAAAGAGCTCCTGCCCCCAAAAACAATCAGTCTGACATTCTGTTCCTCAACGCCTTGGACTCCGGAAAACGTCCAGTGCGAGAGTGTTTTCTGTTCCTGGGGAACAAGAGGCTAATTTTAGCAAGAACAAGCAAAGGGGCTGTTTACTGTTTCCATTTGTGTGTGTGTGTGTGGGGGGGGGCAGCATTTTCCAGAGTACTTTGCCATTGTTTTCTTCCTACAGGTGTGTGTGAGAGAGAGAGGCATCCTCGCAAGGCCATTGAGTGGTCCGGTGAATGGCTGAACAATATGTTAATGTACAGAGATAGATTTATGGCGAAATTCTTTAGTACAAAGGCAACCGATACCTGGGATTTCACTATGCTTGAAGAATTATGGTTGTGCTGGACTTGGGATCTTGCTAAGAGACATGTTTTAAGAAATGAGAAAAGTATTTTTGATATCAATGATTGGAGTCAAGAAATGTGTGACTTTTCTTTTGAGAAAATAAAATAAAATCCTGCTAATAAAAATGACTCAGCACATTTTTTCTGTGGAATAGATATTACGATAACTTTTTTTCAATGGCAGAAATCCTAAATTACAATGGAAATCTTGTTCTGAACCATCACAGGTCTGTCTCTGCCTTAGATTTACATTGGCCAGAGCAGAAGTGGGTGATGGACAGGGGTGGGGATGGGGTGGGGAATGGAATCCAATCACAGCCAGAGTCAGTTTCATGTGAGGTGGATGGCCATACAAATGTGATCAATCAATCAATAAACATCATCTGAAGGGCTTTAATTCCCCTTCAGCTTGCCTAAATCCAGAGATCCAAGGGGAAAAAAAATCTGCTTAAAGATTCAAGAAAAAGCAAACCTGTTATAACTGGGGGTAACTACCAAAACATAAATCAAAACAGAATAAAACTACAGCAAACGCTTTATATATTGTCTTATATTCACACAACCTGAAATATGGGCATAATCCTCATTCCTCAAGCACTGCTGCTTTGCTGCTTTCTAAAAATGTAATTTATGGAAAAAGTTTTTCCCTTTGAAGCAGAACAAACAAGAACACAACACAGCAAAAAAAAAACCACAATCCCCCCACCTCCCCGAACCCAGAACAAAACACAGAAACCCAGCAAAACTCTGATGAGCATGTTGTACATCTATCCTGGGTCTTTAACCGCTACACCAAACTGGCTCTCTTCTCCAGCATTTCTGAGCATAAACTTTCAATCAAAAAGGAGGAAACAAATATGGAATGTCACAAACCGTTCTTCATAAGAAGCATGGGATAGAAACCATTAAATAAATAAACCAATCTATAGTCAGAAACTTTTTATGGATTGTTTTTTCAGTAGACGCTGTCTTCGTTTGGTGACAGCAATCTATGCCTTAAATCAGAAGTTAGACAGAGAGAAAGACAGAGACAGAGAGGGAGCTCTTGTGAAGATCACTGGTTCTGCTGCCTTATTTAGACATTTTGTCTGATGCTGTTCTGTCATACGGTGTGTCCTGTGCCTGATCCATTTTTACCATTCCCTTCCCTCTTTTGCCGGACTGAGAGCTTGCAACAAAAGTCAAAGATTAAAAAAAAAACTCCTTTCAACATGTAAAACACAGGATTTTCCCCTTGAAAATGTTTCACTTCTCATCTAAGAAGGGATGACATGATAGCAGTCTTGCAATAGTTGAAGGGCTATCAGAGAGAAGAGGGAGTCAACCAATTCTCCAAAGAACCAGAAGGCAGGACAAGAAGCAACAGATGGAAACTAATCAAGGAGAGAAGCAACCTTGAACTAAGGAGAAATTTCCTGACAGTGAGAACAATTAATCAGTGGAATCACTTGCCTCCAGAAGTTGTGGGTGCACCATCACTGGAGGCTTTTAAGAAGAGGCTGGACAGCCATTTGTCTGAAATGGAATAGGGTCTCCTGTTTGAGAAGAGGGTTGGATGAGAAGACCTCCAAGGTCCCTTCCAACTTTGTTATTCTGTTATTGCTTAAACAAGTGCTAACACTCAACATTTTTGATGTCAGGCTGATGAAATTTGGTCATAAATGTGGTCATAAATAACCCACAGAGGAAGAAATTTTGGACAAGATACTAGCATGCGCAGAGATGGACAGATTAACACTGGAATTAAAGGACAAAACAGAGACACAATATCATGAAACCTGGAATAAATTTTATATATGGTATGAAAGAAGAAAAGCCAAGAAGGAGAATAAGGAGCAAATCTAGTAACTGAAAATTGCTAATTGAACTTATATGCTAAGCAATAACCAAACCAAAAAATGTAAATGTAAATATGTAAACTGAATGACCTGTTATGTACATTCATTTATGTTTGTCTGTCACGTATGTTTTTTAAATGTATTATAAATAAAAAACTTCTTTAAAAAAAATTGGTCATAAATGTGGGCGTTGATAATTTATTTTTAAATTATCTTCATATTTGCAAATGGTCACCAAATGTGGTAGCTGCTAAATGAGAACTTGCTGTATTGTATCTTTGACAGAACTTTTATTCTTTTTAAGGAAGTAGCATTTAATAAGCATTGCAGAATTTCAACTCTTCTCAGAAATGAATAATTCCTCTGTATGCAACTCAGTCACCCTGTCCACACATGTCCATGCTCTCACAGAATCCAAGCTGGATAGTCTCGTTCGCTTTACCTGAAACAGAGTGATCCTTTGGGTCGCTCAAGAGTTTCAGCCTTGCGTGAGGGAAGGTGTATTGGATGGGCTTCCCAATAATCTAGGGAATACAAAATGCAAATGTGGATTAAAGATAAGACATATCATTATTTTAAATTAAAGCATTAGTCTTGCAAACACTACATCTGGAAATACACCCTGTCTCTTTTTAACACATGCAGGTACAACCATTTGTATTTGCAATTGCACCCAGCACGGGAGCTATTGTAGCTAGTAACAGGGGCTGCGCAGTAATGTTGATCCCAAGGAAGGGACGGTCTCCGTTTCATGGTTTGAGCATCAGAAGCTAGTGAGTGCAGCTGACAGCTTTGTCTCTTTCATTATGGCCTTCCAGAGAAAAACTGAATAAACCAGAGCACACTGGAAGTCAAGGGCTCACGAACCTTCTAAGCTGCCTCTATAGAGATGGGCATAATTTAAGATAGCCACCCAAAAGCCGTTTACAACCTGGTTCCAAAGTTTTGATGGCCGCTCCACCTGTAGTCATGTGACTGCATTTTGGAAGTTTGGCCAACCGGCCCTTCACATTTATGGCCCTTTGCATCATCCTGTAGCCATGTGACCACAAGTTATGGACTGTTTGCCGTAAACCGACATTTACTTTTGGTTTCTGGCAAAAAACATCCCTAATGAACAACGGCTTTGCTTAATGACTGTGGTGTTCATTTAATGACCACCACAAAAATGGTCAATCATATCAGTCATAGGATGGCCCACAAGTTGACTAGCACAACTCACAACTGAAATTGCCAGGCTCAATTATCAGTTCTGGAAGCCATTCTATCTGTTTGCTTCAACTGCCACATATTTTAGCCTGGGAAATTGGGGTGGTTTTTTTTTGTTGGAGCGGTAGAAACTTAGTCATAACAAAATTCTTTACTCATGGACAAATGCCTGCACCTGTGCGGAGACTGTATCCAATTGAGTGTGAAGATTTGATTGGACCATGTGATGAGCTTGTGGGTGTGGGGCAGGGTTGCAAACTTTCAACCGGGTGGCAAAATCCTGGAAGCTTTCAGATTCGGGTTTCCCCAGATGTGCCAACATGATATCTCTAATAAATTGAAACTTTGAGGAACTTCTGGCTTTGGAATTTTATTTGATTGGGGGTGTTTTCTGTAACCCTGACATAATAAGAGTCATAAGCTGAGGTCGTAAATTGTGGTATAAAACTGTCTGTATCTTCATGACTATTTGTAAGTTGGAGGGTTACCTTCGTTTTAGTAGTCCTGGTTCTCTGGTTGGAATAATATTTAAGCACAGATTAAAACAAATGTTTGTACAAATATCTAAATGGCTTTAATAAAAAAAAGTACAAAATCTGAATAATCATTAACTCTTCATATGCTTTTTCTACTGTAGCTTAAAAATTCAGAGAATATTGTGGAACTGAAGAAGGGCTACATACTTGCTAATTATAAATTCCTTTGTTCATGAAATCTCCTATCGTGAGGTTCTTCAATCATCTCACATGGTGCGAAACGTTTAACTATCATAAATATTCCTCACACTTGCTGTACATGTTCAGAAAAAAGCCAAAGCGGTGTATCCATGTCTGGGCCTTCTCTGTTTGGGTTGGTTCAATACTTTCACGTGAAGGTTGCCACATCCATAGTTGTGCACTTTTGAATTAACTGGGCAAACACACAGTCCTATTAATGTTTCATGATCATTGTAAATCTTTGTAATAAATATGCCTATAAACCCCACATACTTTATGGGTATGCGGAGATCAATACTGTATTTTGATTGCCTGCAGCAAACGGTGAAAATGATGATTGGCAGGATGAAGATAACTGACCCAGTATATTTCTTGTGGATAGAAACTGAAGGTAATAAGCAAAATACATGGAAAAATGGATAGTGTTTTCTGTTTGAAAACCTTTCTTTATTACAACACTTTAATCTGGGAAAACACTATATAAATTTCTTATGGGTGCAGAATAATAAATACGTTCTCCTGCAACCACAGTCAGAGACTGGCTCACATTTAAGATATAGGGAAATAGTGAAAGATTGTTCCATGACTTTACATTAAGGTACCCTTTTTTTTTTTTTTTAATACTCTTTAACCCACCCACCCTCCAGCAACAAAAATGAAAAAATCCATAAAGTTTACTTTCCTATTTGTTATCCTATCATCTTTAAACAGGGAAGGAAGTAGCATAATGTATTTTCCTTAAAAACGAAAAAAATCCATTCAATTTCATAATAGCCCACAGATAGATAAGGAAATGACCTGTGGCCTATTTCTTTTCCCCATTGGTGACTTTCCAATCACCAGCAAAGTTATGACAATAAAAAAAAACCAATAATTATATTTTTAAAAATTAAAAATAAACTGGCCCCATCTACTTTGGGTTTTTCCTCTTCTTGCGCCAAGCCTGGCATGACTCCTATGCCAAGAGACATTATGCACCCTGAAACCAAGACGTTCTGCCTCTCAAGCAAAGGAAAGGAAGAGCAATCTTTCTTACGCGGGCTTTTTCAACCTTAGCTGGCAAGGTTATGTCTCCCAAGGAAGAGGAGGGGCTTTTTTTCAGCACTTCCCACCTCTCCTGGATAGGCGTGGGCGACGCCGGCACCTCTGAAAGAAGCACTTCTCTGTTCCCTTCTCAAAAGGGCTGCCCTGGTCTTTTTATACTCAACTACTATTATCCTACCTCCAAGCTCCCCAAAAGAGAAAGAGCTACAGGGAGCCACAGAAGAAGCAGATGATCTGAACTTGTGGCCATCAGGACACAGGACACCTGTGCTCTGGACCCAAATCTTGGTCCTTGGGTAGTTCTGTGGACGAACATGACGGGACTTGGCTGGCCTGTCTTGCCAAAGAGTGGCTTTGGGCCCAGCTGGCCACTGGATTATCCGTGGCTGCCAGACCTGGGGATACTAAGCACTGGGTCACAGCAGGGCTTCCCGCTGGTTGCTTTGGCCTTGTGCTGGAGGTGCCCTGCAGCCTGATCTTTGCTTCTATGCTGGTTAACGCCCAATCTGAGGCTTCCATTGATCCAGGAGAGGGCATCACCCCAGCGTAGCACCTATCCAGATCCAGCCTGGGTTGAATGGGGGAGAGGTGGAAGCCCTCGTCCAGCACCTGGAAGCAGTTGAGGTCTGGAGGGGGAGGAAACCAGGGGTGGGTTCTAACTTACATTGCTGGCGGTTCGCTTCCTCTTGCACTGCATGGGCGTGTGTGCATTGCCTACCTTGTGAGCACACAGATGCGCAGTGCTGAAAACCAAGCTTCTGCACATGCACAGAAGCAAAAAACAAGATGGTGCCGCCTATGGCGCCACCGAGAGAGCCGGTTCAGGGGCGTGACCAGCCAGTGATCGCTCCTGGTTTGGCGAGCGGGAGGAAATTCCTGCTACTTGTTCTACAGAACCTATCCGAACCGGGAGCAATCCACCTCTGGAGGAAACGCTTCAGACCCCACCCTTGTGAGCTGGAGCCCCCTCAATTGTGGGATGAGGGCCCATTTTTGGTATCCTCCCTGCCAGAACTCAGGGAGAAGCCACGCAGGGTTACATGGAATGAATTACGCAGTCAATGCAAAATAATATAATAAAAAATAAAATAAAATGCCATGACCAACTGGAATGCCTACAGCAGCCTTTTCTGAGGTTAGGCACTCTAATACTGGTAACTTATATACTGTCAGTCTCTTTTTGGATTATTCCAATTTGACTTGCATTAAATTAAATGTTTTTGTGCCCTTGAAGATCACACAGAAGAATTTCAGTTGGAAAGACATATAGCAGCCAAAATGGACAGTTTAAATATTGTCTTGTAATACTATTGCTTTGAAAGCTGCGTTGGCCATCAATACATCTTCCAATGAAATTAAAATACTCCTGTAAAAAGCTAACTCCATATGAACGTTGTGGTCTGCTGCAGATTAAAAAAAAATTGAATGTATTAAATTCTGGAAAACACAAAGAAAACTAAAATGCTGGATCAGAATCTTTGAGTGTTGAATGGCAGACAAGTAATAACTTATTATGGTTCATCGCAAAGTCAGTCAGATGTTTAGACTGGATTTGGCATTATTATTATTACTACTGCTGTAGGGGAAGAGCAAGCAGAGCTCAGAGGGGCAGAGTTAAATGTGTCATAAGTTTAGAGTTGTTACGTTGCCACAAACAGTCCAAGTCCAACCCTTCTTGAATTCCATTGACCCTTATCAGGAAAGTAAAAGGAACGGTCTCCAACAAAACGTTACTTGTTTTCCAATTCGTGAATGTTGTAAAAAATCTAATGCACAAATATGTCACTTATGCAATCTGCCTGTTATTATCTGCTTACATAAGTAACCTTATAGCACAGGTCTCCAGTTCCATTTAATACATCTTTCAACACGGTAGCAGAAGCAGCACTGTGACAAGAGAATTTATCAGGCAAGGCAGTTGACGAGCCAGGCTTTAAAATGCAAAATCTGCAGAAGGGCTGCCTTCAATTCATGCTTAGGTCACGCGATGCAGAAATGCTCATCTCGACTCTTAGCTAATTCCTATAAAAATAGGAATTCCTCAGCCCTTGGCTTAGATTACATTGGCCTGCCAAATACATTGCCGCTCTAGATAGCTCTGAATGAAAAGGTTTCATAAATGTTTTCATTTTTTTCTGAAATACGGCCTCATTTTCTGATAATTCCTCACTTATCTAAACAAGAGGAAAGTGTTTCCTTTTTGTCAGAAATGCACATTGGAGAAAGCCAGGAAAGAGATGGAGCACAAAACAAGGGGGGATTATTTTTTTTAACTGCCCAAAGTTGAAACCACTGCATTAAAAGTCCTTTTGATAAAATGCTAATTCCAATCAATATTTGGATATTTTATGTAATTTGTTGATACTGCCCATCAGAGATGTTTAGACAGATTTTATTTTTTAATCTTACTTGTTGCAGGCCCCACAAAAACATCTGTTAAAAGAAAAATAACTACCGTATTTTTCAGAGTATAAGACGCACCTTAGTTTTGGGGGAGGAAAACAAGGGGGGGAAAAATCTGCCTCTGCCTCCCAGCAATTTGTCTCCCAGCAAACACCAAACAGTACAAATGATATACACTTATTTGCTGTGTATTTCTTTGCAGGGGTGAAATCCTCCTGGTTCGTATAAGCCTTGTTGTCACCTGACAGCCAATCACTTAGGCAGTTTGAATAGAGCGCCAAGGGATCGCGAGGCTTCGCCCACCCGCCTGGACACCACCATTGGGTTCTTTTAGCCTCTGCGCATGCATGGAACTCTTTGTGCATGCGCAGAGGGTAAAAGATAATCCAGTTATCTTAAGAATGCATTCTGAACAACCTACAATAACAGTTGGCCACATAATTAAACCAATGCATTTCACCAATTCTATCCCCATGCCTTTGGGCTTTTATATATTCTTTATACAGATGCAAATGTTGCATTCTGCATAACACTTTATAGCAATAAAGTAATTACTTTTCAGAAATGATTCATTGCATTGGGCAAAATGCTAATTTCCCTGCCGGTGGATATACCGATAACTGGCAAAGACATTGAGATTCACAATGAAGGGGTGGACACCTTTAAATGTCATCTGAGTAATTTGAAACACTGAGCAGGGTGTTACATTAAAAATGCTGCCTTGGAAATCTTGTCTGAACACATTATCATAACTCACTGCAGTCACTTTTGAAGAAGTCCTGAAAAAATGGGAAACTGCCTACTATTTAGAAGATTAGTTTTACTGAGCCCTGTATTCTGGAGTAAAGTGGTTGAATTTTCAACCTATCAAGTTTTTTGAAGTTGCATAAGTGCATGTGTGTTTGCTCAAGATGAAAATGAAGAGGAGAATAAGATTGGAAAGAACCAGATTCAACAATCCATGAAACTATAGAATTGATCCCTTAAAACATGGGTCCTCAAACTACAGTCTGCGGGCCTCATGCGGCCTGCCAAAGTTATTAATCCGGCCCGCACAGGACCACGAGGCTGCCCCACTCTCAACGCCTCACCCACCCTTTGGCTGAGCACAGGACTTATCTTTGCAAGCCCCGTGGGATGGATCTGAAAGGTAAGGTCAATAATTCTGGAGGTGGGGGTAGGTGAAAAATGGGGTGCACAGATGCCCCAGGAGGCCAAAAACGGGCGAAAAAGGGCCATTTTTGCCTGTTTTTGCCCTGTAGAATGCAGCTGGAGGCGGGGGAGGTGAAAAATGGGGTGCACAGAGACCCCAGGAGGCCAAAAACCCGGACGAAAGCAGCCTGGTTTTCATCTTCCTGTCTCCAGGAGAGAGGGGGGGGGGAGGGAGAGAGAGAGAGATTTCTCAAGCTCCTTGGGGCTGAGAAGAATTGTTGCAAAACTGAGTTTCCTGAAGTGGACCACTAGACTCCTAAACAACTGAAAAAACGGTCTAGTAAAAAGAAAAGTCAACCAAAAGAGCAACATGCAAACAAAAGCAAATAAAACACCCCCAGGAGCAAAACAAA
>JANHGD010005726.1:4043-18416 GCA_027560375.1 Imantodes cenchoa | reverse complement strand
GTCTCTCTTCAGACAGATCTACCTCTTTTTTGGTGTAATTATTGGGATTTGAACTCAGATCTTATTTTTTCTCCTTTATACTATACGTTATCCTATATACATGTATATATATATATATAGTATGTATGCATGCACAAAAACACATGTGCAGTTGGAAAATGAACAGATCTGCCTTCTTAACTAGAAGCAGTACTGGCACCTATGTGGCTCTGATGAAGTAGACAAGTAATTCTTTTAGGAATAAGAAAAGTGTAATTCACATCTCTATAATAACCACAGAAAAAGAAGACATGAATCAAATTTACATGGTATAATTTACTGATTATTGAGAGCATGCTAACAGACTCAAATTGCCGGGATTATCTTTCTTACTGCTCTTATAGACTGAGATAATAGCCTGCAATCCCTTTTAGTAATTTTCATAATAAGGCTAACATAAAAGCATCCACCATCAAGCGTTGGCTTTCAGGATTTCTGAGATTACAGAATTGGGCAAAAGAGCTTTTCTAAGTTGCAGCAATGAAATCAAAATTCATATCTCCTTTAGCACATGATGTATTTATCTCTTTCAATAAAACAGCATCCCCATGTATTTTTCCCCAGTAAAAAGCTGGGGATTTTTATGGTGCTGGTGATGCTTCTTTAGTATAGTTATATTTATTGTAAACTGGGTCTTGGGCCGTGTAACAATCTTGTTCAAATCTTCACTGAGCAGCTCTATCTGCAGTCAGTTAAAGTGGATATAAGCATAACACAGAGATACAACATTGCCAGTGAAATATTATATGGCTCCTTTAAGATTTAGAGCCCGTAGACAGAGATAAAAAACAATGTTTAACAAGTTGATCTGGCTTCTACAGAGTAAGTGAAGAGGCATGTAGTAATATAACCAAAATCTGCATTGATATATGTGTAAAGTTCAGTGTTTGTATTAATTATTTTAAATTTCTAGCTTTCCAAAATAGAAAAGGTTTTATTGGGTCAACAGAGAAAAACTGACCACGACCAATCTACCTGCTGCCTAAGAAATGACAGATCAAGTTATGTATCTGTATGTAAGTAATATCTTCAGTTCTTGAGCATTGATAAACCCCAATCAACTCATTAGTTTCATTCGTCTTGAGGGGATTTCACACCCATTCATTTATTGTTTCATCTTAAGTGAGAACTCCACTTTTGCACACCTTAAAACCGCTGCCGTAGTTTCTCATTCCAAGTCTTTGCTAAACAGCCTTCTCATAATGGTCAGGCCCGCGTACCCTCCCTCTCAGCTACAGGTCCAGCATCGCGACCTCCAAAAGGGGCCTGCAGAGGAAGAGGGGATGGCAGCTGATCCGCCACCCTCTGCTGTGGAAGAGGGAGCCCACTGCTTAGAGGGAGCAGGTGTTTTTGTCCCTCCCTCCTGGGATCCAGCTCTACCTGCACCACTGGCCGCCCATCTCTTAGCCCTCGGTAATCCAGGGACACAGGTGACGATGACATGTCTGGGCAATGCAAGCGAAGGGGACAAGGGGTCACGGGAGCAAGCAATGCCTGAAGCTCGGAGATAAGAGAATTAATGGTGCAATTGCATTTAATCAAGATCTTGTTTTGATTAAGTTGTTACAATCAATAATGTGGTTTCTCAACAATAGTGCCCTGAAGACCTTTCCCACTAAACCAGTCCTGGGGGAAAAACTTTCTGAAAAACAAGCAAAGAGCAAAGAAAAATGCACATGCAAACAAAAGTGACAAAATGCAAGTCTGCCAATGTACAGCGAGGTCAGCAAGCTGAGAAGAACATGCCTACACACTGCAGACATATTTACATGTACAAAAATCTAGAAAGATGCTTTTTTTTAAAGGTCACCCTAGTTCCCAACAGATGTTGAAATCAGACACATGCATAAAATTAGGGTTTGTGCTGTGAAATGGAGAAGGCTGCCGGAAGTCTGGTTTACCTTCACTATCTGACATGGCGTGCTGGAAGTCGTCCATGAAGAAGGCAATATCTCGATCGTAGCCCCGAGCGCGTGACTCCTCCCTCATGTGCTGCTGGACTTCGGGCAAGGAATGGCTTGAGCCAAACTGATCCCTGGTGTCTGCAGATATGGGGGGCAGCGGCCCAGCAGCCGCTCTGGCCATCCCCATAGGCTGCCCCACTGGACTTAATGGACTCTCCTCTTCTGAGTTCTGTGCGACGATTGGAATCCGCCCTCTGCTTTGACTTATGGGTAGACTGGTAGGCTTAGTTCTTCCAGAAGGAGCTGCATGGGCGAAGGAAACATCCAGGGGTTCAGCTTCTTGGGCTTTCAACCTCAAAGAAGAACTGGAAGAATCTTGTTTTAGCGACAGGTCGAGCCCGTAGACAGAGGACGGCCTGGAAGACGGTCTAGATCTGGTAGCGCTGGCGTAAGATTTGTCCACCTCATCCTGCAAAGTCGACCTCATGCTGACACTCAGCGCTGCCCCGAGGCTCGTTCCCAGGGAATGAGACAAGGTGGGAGCGACGTACTTCTGCTGGTCTGTAATGTTTTTGCGAAGGCCGAATGTTATGTCATCTTGGAGAAGCTTTGCTTTGGAGGGGATGCTCCCAACTGAAGAGGCGTGGGAAGTCAAATAGGTCGAATAATCAAGCTCAAGGTCTCTGCTTTCCTGAATGGGCGAGAATTTAGATAATTTGGGATCCATCAAAGCCTTTTTATGTTTGGACTGCTTCTGATAAAGAAGGGCTGCTGGAAGCTGCTTGGCTGCTTGCTTTTCTAGAGTGAGCCTGCTCATGCTGTATTTCTCAGACTTGGGGAAATGTCTGTAGTTCGTATCTGCGTGATAATAGTGGGAGAGGCCAGCCAAGTGATCCATGCTTTCTGCGCCCCTTCGGAACTCCTGCTTGATCTGATGTTTCAGAAGTTTCAGTTCATAGGGATCCTCCATGGAGTCTTCATCGGTCTTCATGTAGCTGTGCAGCCTGGAAGACGTTTGCAGGGATGAGAGGAAATCTGGGACCTCTTGCACTCTCCGGGCCTCGGTGGTCCGAAGGAGCCTATCGGCTTTGCTGAGATCTTTTTCGTGCAGCCCATAGGCAGAGCTCAGGGTGGGCGCTTCTTTGGTGAGATCCCCCATATCATCCAGTAGCACGTAACCACGTGTGCTGTGGTGATCCAGGTCTGCATAGAAGGAATCGCCAGAGGTGCTGGAGATGGGGCTGCTGGCCATGCTGCTTCTTTCGTCCAGTCCCAGCCTCAGATCCAAAGTGCTATACTTGCTGCCCAGATGAGCCACCGGGTAGGCGCTATCGGAGGACTCAGGCGCTATCATGAGAGACGGGTTGCGGATGACGTCATAGTTTGTTGTTATCTTGGGTTCCATGTATAATGAAGTTTGCCTTGCTTTCTGCGGGATCATCATCAACGGAGAGGAGAGCTGATAGGAAGGTTGTAAAGTTGGTGGGGGTTGAGCCTGGGGAGGGAAGGACACGGGCACCACGGTCTGGGTCTGGTAGGGCGAAATCTGCTGTTGGTATAAAGGCTGCTGCTGTTGGTAATGGGATTGCTGCGTGTAGGGAGTGGGTGCTTGAGTAGGAAGAGCAGGGGAAGAGTATTGGTACTGAGTGTAAGGACTCGTAGGAGTTGCAAACTGAGTTTCTGGTTGTGTCTGGGGGGGTATGAATTGGTCGAATTCTGTTTGGGGTGCAGTCCTTGGTCTTTCCAGGCCATGCTGGGATTCTGCCCTGGCCGGCCGGGTGCTGCTGACTTCACTGTCGGACATATAATCGCGTTCCTCCGCTACCCCTTGCAAGTAGGCTCTCTCCCTCTTCTCTCTTTCCTTGAGCAGGGCTTCCTTGCGTCGGTTTATGCCCATTTCCAGATACCGGAGTTTTGCGTCTATTTCTTTTTCTTCCTCGTCAAGTTCTGCTTGTTTTTTGCGAAGTTTAGCAGACTCTCTTTCTACCAAGTCTAGTTCTCTGTCTATATCCTGGAGAATTTTAGCTCTGGCCATTGTGTTGCTTCTGCATATCCTCCGGCGTGAAACTGATCCCACGGTGGAGAAGGCCGGTTGTGTTCCTACCGAAAGGTCCTCGGGAGGCGGGTTGGGTAGCGTTCTCTTGACCTTCTTCTGCAGTCCTGATGGTGCTGTGGCACCCGGAGTCTCTTTGGCTTGCTGCACACACAGAAACAGAGAAGATACATTGTTTTGGAAACAGACAGCACAACCTGCCCCCCATCAAGTATTTCAACATACACGGTACAATTTACTGAGCTCTTATGGAGCTCAGAAGTAAAGAATAAAGTGTTTATCGTTGTTCTAGACAGTTTTAAAAGTGAATCAATAAAATTCATAAAGAAGGCATCTATCTGTTTCTTCTGCCCATTAAGCAGAATTGACCTGCCATGCCAGAAGCAATGTCTTCGTATCGGGAACTGGAGAGGCAGCAATATGGAAAGACTCTTTGGGGATTATTGAACAATTGGCCTTGTCACTGCTGGGTACAAGAAACTGGATTAGGAGACATCTGATGCTGCTCTGGAACAGCAGAATCATTTCGCGACCTGATCATCCATAATATTTTAGGCCTGCAGCAATTCTTGTCTTCCATCAGAACGTAAGGTTGTTGTACAAATGGAAGAGACCAGGGTGCCACAAAAAAGTGTGATTTTGCCTACTTTATTCAACTACCAAAACAGCATCATTGTCTACAAAAATTTGAGCATATATACCGGTACTAGAAGTGGAACAACAGAGAGAAGATTAGCATTAGGCAATATCGGTGAAGGACATTTCCCATGAGTGACAGGAATATGCCTTACCTACCTTCAATTTATACATTCTAGAAACCATGTCTAGTGGGAATAATCCATTCTGCTTTGTATCTTACATACAATTCCCTTTGAAGATCAGTAATGTTAAACAGAACACACAAAAAAGGAGAAAAACGCTAGGCCAAAATAATAGGTTAAAACAATTAAATGCCTGACATAAGAAAATGAAAATCGAGCTATAAGTAGTTTACCCCAATACCATTTGCTACCGGTAGACCAGACTACACTTTATCGCTGCAAATCACCCTTGCTTCAAATGGTGTTCATTCTTCAAACCTTTTGATTGTTTTTGGCTTTTAATAGTTCTTCATATGTATATTTTTGCGCCTACTGTATTCTATTTTTAGTATTTATGATTTTTAAAAATGCACACAAAATTTTGGGATTAAAAACCCCTTCTGGAGGTAGGCTGAGGATTATATTACAAAATTCTGAGAAGTAGAGGGGGTGGTGGAAATGAATAAGTTTAAAACTACATATTAGTTTGGGACAACCGAATCAAATTGATTTGTTTGAAATACAGAATGAATTTGGCCCATATTAGCTAAATAAAACTAAATTTCTCAAATACAAATTACACGGATTCTGACCTCATATCTTCTCACTGAGGCATACCATTATACAAGAATATAAACTTTCATTGGAAAGTAATGGTTGTTTCATAGATGTAAATCTTTCTCAATCGCGGCAAGTCCCATATTCAACTTTCAACATTCAACAACCACTGGAGATACATAAGAAATGTATCATGAAGGAGAAGGGGTTGCTGAAGCAGAACAAGGAGGGCCTGGAACTGGCTTTCTCCATCCTTGATGACCCGGAAGAGACCCTGAACTTTATCACGCCCAATCAATACGAGTTCTGCATCTGGGTCGACGGCCTCAGCGCCCTGGTGGGGAAAGACATGGTGATGACCTGACCAAGAGCGACCTGCTCAGCATGGAGATGAAGCTGCGCCTGCTGGACCTGGAGAATGTCCAGATCCCCGAGGAGCCCCTGCCCGTCCCCGAGGAGCCCGGCAGCTACGACTTCGTCTACCACTATGGGCTGAATCTCGGCCACCACCTGCTGCGGGCTCCCCGGGCAGGGCCACCCTTGGACTGGCGTCGGCTGGACCTGGGCACGCTCCCCCCCCACCGCCCTATTAAAGCTCGTTGCCTGCCTCCAAAAAGAAAAAAGGAAAAAAGGAATGTATCATCTGTGCCAGAATTTCGTCAATAATTTCCCAGAAAATACCATCCAGTCACTCTGGATTTCTAATGGAAGAGAAAAATCAAGCAATATTTATTGATTTTGCCATAGCTTGTTAGAAATGCTGCCAAAATAAAAAAAAATATTTATCTAAATAAATAAATAAAAAATAGAGGAGTATAGGTTTCAGCAGTTACCCACTCTGCAACTTCCCTGAATATGAAAGATTGGAGACCGGATAGAAATGGATGATCTCTTAAGGAGCGGGTGCGCATTCTCCTCTTTCAAGGCCAAGGGGGCTTTGAGACACCCTACTAAAAGAAGCAGAAATCACCGCATGGATCCCATGATAGGTCACCTCCCACGTGGCCTTGGATCAACCTGCATGTAACACACGGATGGCTGAGCGTACCAATCCGGAGCACCCTATGCCCTTCCATGGGAGGCACGGCTGGAAGCTCCCTCCAGAAATCCACACTGGACTCTAGGCACCTCCACTGGACCTGTCCATGGAGCAGATCTGAGTGACATTGCCTCCCAGATATCAAGGATAGTCTTCACACAGTGACCTCCACAATATTCTGCTTCTGAGTATGGTGATTTTTAGCTCATAGGATGAAATCAGCTGGACCCGACTTAACGTTCTTGAGAAGTAGAACACACAAAACCAACAAGACTGGTACTGAACAAATCGTTGGCAACTCATCTTTTCTGCAAATACAGTAGACGTGCTCTATATATTCCATGTGTTTAAGGAACCGTACTTAATTACAACCCCTTTGCTGAACACAGAGAGGAGAAAATACTTAGAAAGAAAAAGGCTAGTGTATATACAAATGTGCCCTTGTGATGTGAATACATTTAAGTTTTTAAAAATAGACCAAATGTACAAAGAAAAATGCTGATAAGTTAATTATGTAAAGAAACAACAACAGTATATTTCTTTTCAACTTTAAATAAAGTAGATATTGCAATTAGATGCTCTTATTCAAGACCATCTCTTTCTCTAGTGAAATGTCAATAGCATATTTCTTGCAGCATTAATTCTATTTTTAAAGTAAACTTATCCTGGTTTCTAACATGACAGGCCTTCATTTCTAAAACCGTTCACTAAACATGAGCCGAGGTGGCACAGTGGTTAGAGTGCAGTACTGCAGGCTACTTTAACTGGATGCTAGTTCAGCAGTTCAGCAGTTCAAAGCTCACCGGATCAAGGTTGACTCAGCCTTCCATCCTTCCGAGGTGAGTAAAATGAGGACCCAGTTTGTTGGGGGCAATAGGCCGATTCTGTAAACCGCTTAGAGAGGGCTGTAAAGCACTATGAAGTGGTATATAAGTCTAAGTGCTATTGCTATTTCATATACTTCAGCCAGGTAACAAAGCAATGCTCATAACTACAGCGTATAGCACAACAATTGAGTGTCGACAGGTGAAAAAAGTGTTCTTACCAGGAAGCCATCTGCGTACTGGAAATGAGCTCTGGAGAGGAGATCTTCAGCCGTGGGGCTCAGAGGCTTCGGGTCCAACAAAGAACGCTGGATCCCCTTGGCAGACTCTGGGCTCAGCTGGGCAGCCGTGGGCACATCGGCATGGAGCATTTTCTGAGAACTACTATCTTCAGCCATCAGCTTCTCATAGGGCACAAAGGCCGACTCCATGACTGCAGCTGGAGAAACAGGTGAAATGGGAGAATAGAGGACTTTGGGAGATTTGGGAGCTGAAGGAGCTATCTGAAGGGTGTTTTCAGGATGAAGGTGGGATGAGTAGCCTATTTCTAAGGGCGTTGGGCGCTTTTTATCTTTCTGAGGGGAAGTGGCTTTATGATACGGGGGACTCTGGGCGTCTGAATCTGTTTCTGTCTGACACCCCAAACTTCCTCCTTTGTACGTCTTTTCTGGAGCTGAAATGTGTTTGACTATTTCTATCTTTGCATCTAACTGGGCCCTGACCGATGGAGTCCTTATGGTTCCGACAGGTTCAGTTTGTACAGATATCTCTGCCACGGTCTGCACCGCAATGCTGGAAACCTTGGGAAAGGATTTAGCCTTATCCACTTCCGCGCTCCCTTCGTATTTCCCTGTGCGGGTCTTTCTTCTTGATCTATTGGTGGGATCCCATTCGTCTTGGTCCTCATCATCCGTCTGAACACTTGTGTCAACGCTCTTCTTGGTTCTGCGTCTCCTGTCTGCATAGCCTAAGTCTGCACTATCCTCATCATCCGTTTGGACGCCGCTCTCCACTATCTTTTTAAGACCCCTGGGTTCACCTTCAGTGCCTTCATCGTGTTCCCCGTAAAGGCTGTGCAGCTTTGGTGTGGAGCTCTTATTTTTTAGTTGCTTTTCCTCTCTCACATCCACGTCTTTAAGAGATAGCTCAGAAACAGAACTTAATGCCCCTGGCGGCTTGGGGACATACTGAGTCATGCCCTCCGACTGGACAGAGTACCAGCCTTGGCTGTCCGGAATTTCTATCCCCAGGAGAGCAGAGGTGGTGGTGATCACCTCCTCACCAGGCCAGAACTGGTTGCTTGCAGCGTATTGGCCATCGAGGAGGACTTGGTCTGTGGTCGTTTTTGGGGACACCATTTCAGAAGGATCATAATTATATTGATACATCTGGTGGATTTTTTGCTCTTCTAAGTGCTGGTGAAGCTGCTGTTGAAGTTGTTGGATCTGTTCGATGTGTAGCTGCTGCTGAGCCAACGTTTCTTGTCTCATCATGAACTGAGCCTGCCTCTCTTCTTCCTGCTGATAGAGGAGGTGGTGCTTCATGGAATGCAGTTCCTCCAGCTTCTTTTGAACCATGAATTGTTCTTGTTCTCTAAACCTCTGTATTTCTTGGCGTTCCCATTCTAGCTCTTCTGCAAAGCGCTGCTGCTTCAGTTTTTCAAGCTCCAGAAGCTCACGTTCTATGTCCAGATGCTGTTGCTGGTCTTCTTCGGGGTCAATGAGAACAGTTCCTTCATCTTCAATTCCATCTAGGAAGGCTTCAGAAGCCGTACTGAAGACGGGCAGCGTTGGCTCACCGGCAATAACTTCTAGAGGGAGAGGTTGTATCCCTGGGTCAATGCCAGCAACGGGAGTGTCTTTTTCAGAAGCCATGGTTGTCAAAAATTGCAACGATCTTGGGAGCGCCTGGCTCTGTGGCAAGTTTGGCAAGGAAGGCACTGAATCAATGGCATGAAGAGAAGGCAGGTCTCGGACTGAAGTGCTGAAAATAGAGCCAGGCTGTGTGGTGATAGCGAATGTAGATGGGATCGGAGCTGCCACTGAGGAGTAAACCACCCCGTTGGAGGATCTCAACACACTTCCGTAGGGGGCTCCTAAGGAGGAGACAATTCTTGCTTGGGAATACTGAGGTGCGCTAATGCCAGAAATCACATGCCGGCTCTCTGGATATGGAGCAGAAATCTTGCTTGAATAATCCATAATTTCACCTGAAATTATAGGGGAAAGTTATAGTCCAGTCCCCCAAAACACCGTCTTTAATTTTGGTGTGGATTCTGAAAGGCAGCCTACAGAGATGAGTGATAAATATGAGCAATAAAGCAGGAAGGAGCTGCATGCAAATCTTCCAACATTTTATTGGGCAGGAGAGGAAGGAAAAAAGAAATTTTTCTGAGCATGCAGGCACATGCAGGTACCTCTTTCCATAAAACAACTGATGAAAATTGAAAAAAAAAAAACATGGGTAAATTCCAACAAAATTTGCCACACTGTTGAACATAAAGCCTAATGAAAGGGGGAAAGGCAAAAAAGAAAAAGAAAAAAAAAGGCAAAAATCATCCTGAAATGAGGTGAGCAACGTTGTTACTAAGTTTCCAAGAAAAGTCCGACGTCTTGTCATACTGACCTGTAGTGACTCTGCCAGAAGTCAAGTCTACCGCTAGATCGGCCGCCCCAACCTGGTACTCAAAGGCGTTCTTGTTTTTATATGGATAGAGCCCAGCCTCGGACAAATTGGTGTCTGACATGGAGGGCTTCATGCCCCCAGTTCCCCTGTAAGCATAGGACCCGGAGCGGTCATACTGGTAGTGGTCATCCCTGTAGCCGAAACGATCTTCCGGGAGAGTAGTTGCTGGGGCTTGAGCAGTGCAGCTCCTCCCAAATGGCAATTTGTAAATCACATCACAACAAACAGCTCTTTTCCCTGCAGTCAAATCTACAGGTTTTTCATCATCTTCTATTATAGTTGTAAAAAATCCTGAAGTCGTTTCATCAACGGTCACCATCGTTCTGTAGGATTTTGTAGTGCTGAGGTCAACTGCACCACTGTCCACAGCTTTGTGAGCAGGAGAAGCAGTGATGCAATCGTTGGTTACCCCAAGTGGAGGTGCGGTTGCAGGCTTTGTAGCAGCCCAGGCGAGTGACGATGCTGGTGTACCCAGGGAGAGATTGATGGGAGCGTCTTCTCTGCCTGAAAAGAGGGCCTGGCTTCCCGTTATTCCCGGACCGGGCTCAAAAGGCTTTGATGTTGTTAACTGAAGTGGAGTTGTCATTCCATGCCCAAGGTCTATGAGGCTTTCTATACTTGCACTGTAACTTAGAGTAGATGCACAGGTCACCACTGAAACGGCATCGGCCACTGGAGCTAAAGAGAGGCTGACCATGGACACAGTACTAAGGTTTATGATCTCTGGCTGAATGGTGCTTACCCACTGCCCAGAAGTGTCACCTGCCATTGTCTGTCTTCTCGCCTCTGCGGGAGTGGCTGATAGGTCCATACAGCTATCTGTTCTATCAATACTAGTTTTAGTCAAGGTACGGAGATCCATAACGTCACCAAAGACACGGGATCTTCCATTTTCTCTGTATTTGGTTCTCTCTACCACAGGTACAGTGTCTGGGGGCATCATTATGGAAACACTATCTAAACCGGCATTTTTTACCAAAGACATGGTAGCCCTGGCAATCCCTGTTGTTATTAGTTCTGTGGTGGATTTAGGCACCATGCCAAAAATTGGCTGTCCAGTGGTAGGGATAGAAGCAACAGCGTTCAAAGCATCTGGGATACTCTTGCTTTGATCTGTTGTACTTTGCATTTGCAGTGAACTTGCAGACGGCATGAATAATGTCTGTACAGCCTCTGGCGCTTGTTCCTGAAGGGCTGAAGCCCCAGGCCAGCTGCTGATGGCTTGGCTGGTAATGGATTCAGTTGGAGTCCCGGGCTCAGAGGGCAAGGTGATAACAACATAGGTTTCCTGAGAGGGTTTGGATAACCTCGGGGAGGATTTATTAGAATGTGGAGATGACGGGGAGGTGGGAGAGGTCAATCTGTATTCAGCAGGGGAAACCAAGTTCAGAGTCATGGAGCTGGTAAAAGGCAGGCCTGCTGGCTTGGACTGTGTTTCTGTTGGTTTATGAGCAGACGCCGGTAGCTGAGGAATGGCTGGTTTAGGAGCAATAGGAGGCTTTATTATTTCAGAAGGTCTGTGTGCGAATACAAGCCCTGCTGGAATTAAAGCTGGCTTAGGGGGGACGGGAGGTGGGGTCGGCGTGCATATTTTTGTGACAGGAGACACACTAGTTTTTACAGCAGAGGTCTCTCCTGCTTTGACAGTACTAAGGGATGGTATCATGGTGGGAACTGTGGTCACTGCAGTTTTAACTGGGGGCTTCTTTTTAGGATAAATGGCTGGCTTTGGTAGAATGGGTGGTGGTGGTGGTGGTGGTGGTGGTGGTGGAGGAGGAGGAGGAGGAGGAGGAGGAGGAGGAGCGTATGGTGAGGAGGGATGAACAAGAGATCTTTCCAAAAACGAGTATGTTTGGGAACTAGCAATGGAAGCTGGAGAAGCTTCAGGTGCAGGGATAACAGAAGAAACAGTACATAATGGAACTATGCAGATAAATTCTTGGTCAGATACAGCATCTATTCCTGGCACATTAATGGAAATCCTTGAATATTTATCTTCAGAAAGTCTCTTTAGTTCATTAAACTTTGCCATTTCTCTTCCAGCTTTGCCATCTTCTGCCAAGGCAGCAGGGACAACACTTGTGGGTTTTGTTTCCACAGAAGTGGATACAAAGGAGTCGGTTTCAGGAAAGGTAACTGACCCCTGACTGGCATCAGGCAGATCTTCGGCTATGGGTGCCTTCTTGGGGCATAACACAAGAGGTTCGTAATCCTCAATTTGGGAAACTGAAGCAGCCTGTGCCATTGAAACGACCCCTTCTGAATCTGATAGTCCACTAAGAGCATCTGCTGAATCTCTATACATGGCGACGATGCCATCTGATCCAGCTACAGGCGAAGGGGTGCCAGTGGTGTAAACAGAAGATGTAGATGATGTGAGAGAACATGTATCCGATGGGAAAACAGGGGTGGCACTTTCTAAGGCCTCTGAGTCTGTCAACATGGACGTTTCCTGGGAAATAATTTCTTCCGCCTCACGAGCATAATCAGTAAAATAGTTATCCTCTGTTTCTTCAACTGTAAAGTGCTGGGTAATTTTAACATCTGGAATGGGCAGCACTACAGGGCTCGCTGATGTTGTGTCTGAAACTGCTGAAGAAGTGCTTGAAACTAGGGAATTACTATCTCCTGCTTCTCCAGACAGGCTCCTCTTGGTGACGGAAACTAATTCAGGGGAGGACTGGGTAGGGCTGGAGCCCGGGGTCAGCTCTATTCCCTGACGCTTCATCAGTTCTTCATAAACCACATCTGCATCTAGAAGCTGCTTTTCATCACTCGAAGATGGCGCCACATTGTCCAGAACAACGATTTCATGACTTTCTGGCATGATGTAAGAACTAGAGACAATGTCTTCTTGAGGCATAATTGAATGCAAGAGCTCTATCCTATAATAGGTGTCTTGTAAATCAATGGGTTTTTCCATAGATTCTTCATAGATGTGCTCCGGGGTTTTTTTCTGCTCTTCGTCTTGGCTAAATTCCTCACACACTTGTTTTGAAATGAGATTGGACTCCACACTGTACGCACCCTCTACTAACGATTCATAGATGTAGTCTTCTATGAGCATGCCACCATACAAAGGCTCCTTCTCGAACACCTCTTCCCTTTCGTTTTCATCTGGAAGAGGTTTGGCCACTTGGGACGCCTGCAGCATTTCTTCGTATACCTCCTCTGCGCTTTTCAAAATCTTCTGACTGTTCCCTTGCTTGGCCATTCCGACGGGCTGCTCGTCTGTAGGGGAGTAGAGCGAGACAGCCGTTGGCAGCTTATAAACCTTCTGCACTTCTATTATTTTTTCTGGACTGATTTCAAAAGCTTCAGGGTCAGATTCAATACTCGGCGAATATTCAGAGCAGGAAGATCGATGCAGTTCCTCCATTTCTGCCGCCTGACGCAACTCTTCGGTCGGAGAAGCATCCTCGATCGGAGAAAGATTACTGGGTGGTGTTTTGGGTCGCTCTCTCCTTCTCTGGGCTCTGAGCTCATCTTTGTCTTTCTTAGACTTCTTGCTAGAGCTCTTTCTTTGCTGCTGCTCCAGTTCGCGCTGTTTCTCCTGCTCCTTCAGCAACTCTTCCTCCTCCCTGAGTTCCTCTTCCTCGGAAGAGTCTTCAATCGTCGGGAGAAGAGGCCCGTGTGTCCGATGTCTGGCTTTACGCTGCTGCTTGGTTTCTCCCCCCATTTTCTTGTGGCTGGGGCTGCTGTCGCTGTCTTCATCGAAGGACGAAACAGAGGTAGGAGACGTGCCTGGGGTGAAGCTGGAGGCATGCAGGCTAGAAGATCCTTCTCCCCGTGATCTGTCCTCTGGTGAATCTGTAAGGCTCTCCATTTCTAATTCTGGCTCTTCATCAAAGTACAAACATCTCTTTGGAGTTTCTGATTCTTCAGAAAATTTGTTTGTAATTGTACTGTTAAGTTCTATTGTTTTGAAGCGGCGAAGACCCCCTCCTCCGGTGGCACTCACTTCTTCCCCCTCTTGGCTTTTCGTCTCTCTATATTTTGGTTCTGGACTTTCATCAAAAGCCTCCTCGTCGTCGTCGTCATCGTCGTCATCGTGCCAGGAATGGCGCCTTCCGGAATCCTCTTCATAGCCTGTACTACTTTTACGCGACACCCTCTTATGTTTTCCACTTATTCCTTTTTTTATCTTAACTTCTTCCTTCTTCTGAGTTTCATTTGCACTAATTTCTTTTAACTGTTTTCTGATGTATTCTTCATCTTCGGAACCGGAAGCATCTTCGTCAGCGCTCATTTCTATGATTTGCTTCCGGATGAAATCCTCCTCATCGCCTGAACCTGGACTGTCGTCTGCTTTGCCTTCATCGTCGCTGCTGGGCTCCAGCTGCTTCCCAGCTGATTTCAAAGAGCGGCTTTTTTTTAAAAAATGCTCCGGATCAGAGGAATCTATTTAGCATGCTTGACAACAGAGAAAAAGATTGGATCTTAACCCCTTGAGGGTAGGGACTGCTGAATT
>JANHGD010005724.1:9401-19578 GCA_027560375.1 Imantodes cenchoa | reverse complement strand
TTCTACATAACAAAGATTTACCTCCTTCAGACAGAGCCATATTAGGAATTGCCCAAAGCCCTTTCATTACACCATTACACCAGCAAGCGTCAGCCAAGCTTCAACTCAAGAACACAGCCTACAAAGTTGCCCTGCATGGCACCATGGGAGCCTGACAGCCAATCAGGGCATTTCTTGCACAGGAGCAGGAGGGCCCCTGGGCAGGGCCCAAGAGACAGCATAAAACAAGGAAATTTCAGCATCTCTTCCCTTCTCTCCTTCGACTTCCTTGAGGCAGGCAAGTCGACCCCCCTTTTTCCCTAGGACCTCAGACCATGTGGTCCTGCTGTCCTCCATTAAACCATCTTTCCAAGCAGCCCCATGCTTCCAATGTCTTTTTCCTCACTTGGAACCGAACCCAGAAGGATATTCCTTTCAACAATATCAAGGGTGGATAAACTACTGGGTGGTCTGGGATTGCACTTATTTTTTAAAACATGGGTCAATGATACACGTTGTTGGAGCCACCTAAGACTGGCCAGAACTTTGGTTTTTCCTCATAGGTTTTAAGTTAGAGTATTTAGGATTTATTTTGGTTGTTTAAAAAACTTGACCACCTATTTTGCACTCAAAATGATAAGAAAGCGTAAGATAGGTAAGATGTTGCAGTTGTAGCTTCAAATAAAAGGGGGGAATAAAACATTGACATGATGGAATCTCCCCAAGAGAATGGGTCATTTTAAGTGCTAAGAAAGCAATGAATTCCAAAACGGAACTGAGATGTAAATTGTTCGCTGTAAATAGTTGTACTTGATATTCTCTGCAAGCGGTTAAAGCATTCATGATAATTTGCACTAGACTTGAATGTAATATTAAGTTAGCATTATGTGCAAAACCTGTGTAACCATGCATGCTTCATTCTCTTCTCTTCTGATGAAGCCGGAAGAAAAAAAATCAATTTCATCTTCTGGATATTTGGTTATCATTAGCATGAATTTATCATGATTTAAATAAAATCCAGCCAATTGGAAAACAAGCCAATAACCAAGCTTGCATAGTTTTGCTAGTTACTTAAGAAACACAATAAGTCTGGAATGAACAAAGATAAAAATAAGCTGGCAGGAATTTTTCTACTTGTGAAGCAGTTAGAGAAGAGGGAGAAGCACTCAGGTCTAAGATTTACTGGAGCTTCGGAGGTTCCTGTGTATTAAATCCTGGCTTAGTGTCATAGAATTCCAGCTAGCTTAGGAAAAATTCAAAATTTTAGAATAATTTCTTTACATTAAGATGGGTAAAAATGTACTATCGATGTCCTTTAACACAAAATCCAGACAGAATGAGTAAGAAGGCAGAAAAGACATTTTAAACAACATTACAAACCACATACTTACCTATCTAATGTGGAATTTTCATGTTCTCTTAACTTGTCAATTACAGGCTGAATTCCAAGCATGAGGAATTCATATCTAAGATGGAGTCTGAAGTCCAGACTTTCCTGGGAAAGAGGAAAAGAAGATGGCAATCTTTCAAAATTGTTTCTTTCTGTTAGAATGATAGTACTTTTGTTTTACCATCAAAGGCTTAAAAGTTTCCCTGTTCAGTTGTGACTGACTTAAGGGAGCAGTACTCATCTCGGATTCTCAGTTGAGGGAGCCTGTGTTGTCTGAGAGAGGCTTCTGTCAGCATGAAAATACAGAATGCAGAACCTTCCCGCTGAAGTGGTACCTATTTATCTACTCGCATTTGCATACTTTCAAATTGCTAGGTTAGCTGGAGCTGGGGTGAGTAACAGGAGATCCTCCTGACACACAGTGTTTGGATCTTGAACCTGGGTTCTTGGCTTTCCAGCTGATAAGCCCAGTGTCTTAACCACAGCACGGCCTTTGTTTTACCAAAGAAGTAAAAAGAAAATGGGGACCCATGCAACAGATGAACTACTCTCTGTAATAGCAGTCACAAAATAGGTAGATTAGGAAACATTCTGGAAATTAGTGAGTTACAGTAACACTCAAATAAGACAAGACAGATTAAGTATCGTAAATATCAGGATTCAGGGAGACAAGAAAATGGGGTTCATCATCTTAGGTCTTTCCATCAGGTTTCCTTTTTATTGATTCCACTGACTTGTCAAAAACAAAGCATAGCTTATATTTTTTTCCTAGGCAGCCTGAGGGCGACAATAGTAAGTAGTGGGTTTGTATTAGGGGAATACAAATTTACTCCTCTCTAGATATCACAGACATTAATTCCTACTGGTCTCCAACTTCACCAATAGTTTAAAACAACTGTGAGAGTTATCCAACATAGCCGGAGGCACTAAGTTCTTCAGCCACTAAAAGAATCATAATTCAGTGGTAGGCAAATTATGCACAATAAGAGGTTCCAGATTCACAGGGAAAACTTCCAGAATATCTGTCATTAGGAGATGCACAAATTGTTCTGTCTGATATTATGATTTTGAATATTTCTATTTGGGGCAGGGTGAGAAGATGAGTGTTTGTGTTTTAAGCAGGAAAGAAAGATGCATGGGAAGCATCCTTTTCTTAAAGAGTAACGTGTTTCTGTTCTGTCAAGAAACTGGGATGGGGAAAAGGTCTCTGCCAAAATATTTGTCCCGTTGAAGAGGAGACCAACTTGGTGATGCACTAGCGGCCTGTGTAGCTGGCACCCGAGTGGGACAGTGAGGAAGAATAGGCTTCTCCTCTTCTTGATGTAAGAGCCCGCAGAGCTGCCAAGAGACAGGAATGGTTACTCCAGAGGAGGTCTCCTCGGAAGTAAGACTGGGGGCTAATTGGCCACTCCCCTACTCTATTTAAGAACAGTAGAGGCAGCTGAAAGGTTGCAGGAAACAAAAGTTTAGACTCGTGTATCTTCTTGTGATTGTCTTGTGAATCCCTGTTTCTTTGCTTCATATTTCTTATCAAGGAAGACTCCTGGGCATTTTGGCAAGCCCTTGGAAATTATGTGAGATAACAAGAACTAGTTAAGACTGTCTGAACTTACTCCAGCTGCTAATGAAGATTAATTAGCAGCTGACTTTCTGCAAGAAAGGATTGCTTGTTGATTTGTGTGTGTGTCTCCACTGCTAAGCTAGTTATTAGCAGTGGTTCATTGATTAAACAAAGTTCGTTCAACCGGTGTATTTTGATACGTTCATAACTGGGGGCGGAACAATATTCTGATTATTCTCTCAGATATGAATGTGCAAGACAATTCTTTTGCGTACTTTTCAGAGTTCTACCTTTCTCTTGTAAATTATCAAGGTGACCTAAAGTCTTTACTAATTAATGAGAAATATTCCATCAATCTATGAAACTAAGAGAACCTGTATCCCATCTCTGCCCTATCTAAACTTACTGTGTTATAGTTGCCAGTATGATGCAAGATATCCCATTTAGATATTGTAGTTATTGTTTCTAAAATCCTTGTTCAAACATGATAGTATCCCAATCAATGTTAGGAAGCACCCAGCTGTAGCTTCTGAACTTACCACTCCAGCTCCTTGGCTTAGAACAGCATTGATAAAAGACATAATGGCGGTCTTGAGGCTTACTTCATCTCGGTATCGTCCCGTACTTCTATCCAAATCATTTATTAATGTCTGAAAATTAGATTTTTTTTTTATCAGTGTCATGGTGGTACCAAACATCAGGAGAGGAAAAAACTTTAAATGAAAATTAGAGTTGTTTTAATTATTTTTATGTTAAAGATAAAAAGTATATTTTCCTCCTTCTCACCTTTTCTCACATGCTCATACACATTTCTACATAGAACAAATATGGGTAACTTAAGGTAACTTTATTTGGTTGCGTAAAACGATAATGCTTTTATGCAGATGGTCCACTTATCAATAAAATATAATATCATGCACTTGGGATTAGATTCAGGGCATAGAACTCTGATGTTGATCATTGTCAGAGATAATGTTTAAAGACACTTAATATTATTTTAAAAAGTAACATTTAATTGTGTTTGTGTAACTTAGATTTGCCTCTTATTGCTTCAATGTACAGGAAAGTAATTTCTGGAGAAAAGAAGAATAATTTTTACAGAGAAGTTTCCTGGGGCTGTATTGTGGCCTGCCCACAGCTTGTGCAGCCAGGATCTTTGGAACCTTCAGTACCTCTTGGCAGCCTGAGAAAGGAGGGCAGCTGCTTTCCTGAATGCATGAGCACGCAGGGCTGCCAAGAGGCAGGAAGGTTTACTCTGGAGGAGGCCTACTCGAGAGTAGGACTTGGGGCTAATTGGCCACTCCCCTAGTCTATTTAAGGACCTCAGAGGCAGCCAAACAGCTGCAAAGAACAACTTTTGGAAAAGCCTGTCTGATCATAGCTTACTCCGTGACTCTTGTTTTGTTTTCTTTGCTCGGCTTGGATTATCAAGGACTAATTTCTAGGAACTTTGCCAACTCTTGGAAGCTCAGTAAGATACAGACTCCCTTGCTCTTCTTTGTCTTCAACCCCTTTGAACTGATACCAGCTACTAATAAAGCTTAATTACTAGCTGGTTGCTTGTTTACTACTAATATGTTTCATTAGTAGCCTTTGTTGCATTAAAGAAGTACGTACAGACTGTGTGTGTTGTTGCATGCTTACTGGGGACAGATCAGGCTGTGTGATAGACTGATATCATTCCTATATGGCCAAGTCCTCCAAGGAGATGATCTGTGGTTAGGTGGTGAATTTATTCTTGAGAGAGGGGTAGCCTTTTCATGCTTAAGGAGAGAATATTCCACCTCCTTCTTAAGAAGCCATCACTGGACCCAATTGTGTTAGACAATTTTTGTAACCCAGGGAGAAGGCCTGCAGATTGGGTGAGCATATCATTGTGTTTTTTCTTGACATGACTGTGGTAATGTTTGAAATTAAAGGACCTCAGGGGCTATTGCACCATTGTTGTGAGACAAAAATAAATGTTTATGCTGTGTTAATATTAAAAAATAATCATTCCATTTAAGGAGTAATTTGATGCTCCATACCTGAAAGCGAGTCCGTTCACTGGCATATTTTTGGTAGTGCACCATGGCCTCTAGTACCTTTTTGTGACCCCCAGGAACCAGGCACACAGCGCCCATGATTTCCAGCACCGCCACCTTAGTCTTAATGTTTTCAGTGCTCAGACTCTGAGCAATTACATTAATACTCTCTGAGTGGGCCAGGACATGGGCTCTCCCAAGAGAGTTGTTCATCAGGGCTTTGATGCACCCAATGAGAGAGGTATGGATTCGAGATTCTGAAGTCTCATAGTCCATGCTCTTCAGGAAGTTCAGAATGCATGACAAGCCATCCAAATCAATGAATCGAGTTACAAACCTATCAGAAAAGAAGGAAAGAACACAAAAGAGGAAGATCACTTTCTTAAAGTCTAAATTTAGTTTAACTTCAGTGGATTCCTGAAGAACAGATTAAAATAATATCTTAGTGTAAGGATAACAGATTTCGTTACCCATAAATAGATATGATAGCTGTGGTGGCACAGTGGTTAGAATGCAGCATTGCAGGCTAATTCTGCTGACTGCCAGGAGTTTGATCCTTACTGGCTCAAGGTTGACTCAGCCATTTATCCTTCCGAGGTTGGTAAAACGAGGACCCAGATTGTTGGGGGCAATATGCTGACTCTGTAAACTGCTTAGAGAAGGCTGTAAAGCACTGTAAAGCAGTATATACCAGTAAGTCTAAATGCTATTGCTATATTCTGGTACCCTCTGGGGATATTGTTAGAAAAAGAAAAAAAATCAGCTTCAAGACAGAATTTTTAAAATTTGGGACAGAAAAATCTCTGAACATTTCACATGTCCCAAGACTGAGTATTCAAAGTCTAAAGAGCCTGCTAAGAGATGTAGAAGGTATAAGAAAGATGATTATTCGATGGTAGAATAAACATTGCATTGTCTCCTCTGATGGAAAAAAATTACTATGAACCTTCTCCACTTGTCTGTGGATAGAATTTGAATCTCCATTCCGTAAAATAATTTTTAATGCTGTAAAAAGATGTATTTAAAATTTAACAATACTGTCTAAATCCAAGGCATTCCTATGACTGGCAGGATAGCATTCACTAGCTAAGCAGTATTATTTCTATAATGCTGAAACGATGGCTCTGTAATTTGATTGATTGCAACATCCCTAGACCTCGGGGTGGGGGAATTTTTATGGGGAAGATGGGGCTTGTGATTCTAAACAGCTGAGCGTTAAGAGGCATTGAATTAACAAATCTCAGCAAATTAAAACTAATCGGTATTACAACAAAGAGATTACTTTAAGAATCTTTATACTAAAGAGCAAAAGGTAAGGAATTGAGTAATCTAGCAGCAAGAGCAACCAAAAAGCAACTTGCCTCATAGGTTTGGTCCTTAGTGCTGTTTTCAAACTCTCTATAGTTTTGTTTCGTTCCTCTTCGTCTTCTTTTTCCAAAGCGATCAATGACTTTCTCTGCACAAATTGAGAAGATTAGTAGCACCACCTGTTCAATATAGTTTATTTACCTACTGCACTTTCCATAAACAAATTGTGCTGAAAGTGTTTGTGGGTCAGCGACAATGCAATAACAAAATGGTCATGATGAACCCATTTACCACCACAATACGGCATCCAGACCACCCAAAAGACTTCTTCACAATATTCCTGTCAGAAGCTCTCTCAGAAAGGTTTATGGACCTGGACTATGCAGGAAGAAACAGTCAGGACCTGACAAAGGGCATGAAATATCTCCTTACAAATACCGCAGGTTTAGTACAAATATTTTAATATTTCATTTCTGGTTTTCCTTTTAATATCCCATTTTCTTTATTTCTGTAAAATAAGATAAATTAAAAATAGTTCTTCTGACCTTCAGAATGGCTATCAGAAGCCCTTTCTGAAGAGCTTTGCATCAGGATAAGTAGAATGCCCTGTTGGATAAGCTATATGATATTTAACTCTGATCATCATTTTATAGTTGATCTTTGAATGGTAGGTGCTCTCTTTTGAGTAACTAATCTTTATCCCCCCCCAAAAAAAAGTTCCAAAAAGATGCTGGAGATGAGTCATAGACTTTCTTTATTCATTGAGCAATATTGTCCCAATCGAGAGTTGTGGGTCTGGTTTTGCTCAAATGAATAGCAAGCCCAGCCTTCCAGCATATTCCTCCTGATGCAGTACTGTAGCGGACTGGGTTTAGTTTTAAAATGCCAGCAAGACAGATCTTTCAACCATTTGATGATAATAAAATTTAAAACATACACATAATTTATTCTTATTTCCATTTAAACAGTTTTTGAGTTGGTGATGCAGTTGGACTGTCACTGAGACATTAAAAGAGGAAGCTGTCCCAGGGAAGTATTTAACCAAAGCTGCACATGTGCTTCTAGGTTGAAAGGGTTAGCCGGTGACATCACTATTGCCCTGGGGATGCCCAGTTGCAGGCTCCTTTCATGTCTCCGGCATGAGCTAGTACGAAAGACAGGACCTTAATCCCAACCCATGTCAGCTCTCGGGGTCTCAAACCTGAGCTTGCTAACCTCCAACCCAGCATCCTAACTGCTGAAGCCACCTTGCTCCTATTTAACCAATGATGTCGTTCTTCTAAGCCAGCAATGTATGAGTAAAATTCAACAGGAGAAGATTTTCTTTAATGACAACTTTAGAAAGCAATAGTGCCACACTGAATATTTGCAAGGTGTGTATTATTCCAACTCAATATCACTCATATCTGAGAAACATAAATTTGCAATTATCTCCAAAATGCTTGACTTTACCATGGAGAAATGCCCACACACATATCAACATGACCACAATATGAAATTCACAACTGAACAGATTGTACTGCATTCAGAAAGAAGACCTCTGCAGCCCTCTATAAAAATTCCAGGTGCTTTATTAAGTGCTCACTTCTGTTGCATGACTAGATAACATTCAACAGTCAGTAAATTAGCTCCCTTATAAGTAAATGTTCCTTTAATCAAGGAACTCTTACTAAATTCATTAGAAACGGCTGCAGAAACAAATACTCCCCAGTTTCCCTTCCCATTTACAAACATAACTGGTCTTTTGCTGCTCAGACAATTGGAGGGTGAACCGGTCTTGAACTTTTCAACACAACCTTTATCTTGTTGTTTTGTTTTGTTCAAAAGCTTTTGGCAACTAATGATAATTATCCCAAGCCAAAGCTAATGCCCCCCTGCACCACTCAGTACAGGAAAGGCCTTATATATGTAGACTGATTTTCTCAATAGCACAATATATGTCAGAAGACCATGTGAAAAGACCGAAGGGTGACTTTACACAAAATGCAAGAAAAATATTGAAGCAGAGTTCGTGCATACAAATTAATGAACGAATTTAATGAGTCACACATTACTGGTTCAACAAAAGCATACTATTGGCATTTTTGCTTTTGAAGAATTGAAATGCACACTTTTAAAATAAACTAATTTCTAGCTCTTCTGAATAGCTACTGCAACCTTTAAATCGTGTTTATGGCAGCTGAAGATCAAAAGGCTGCTGTAAGCCATGCTTCAGTCCTATACAACGTTCATGATCTTTCCCCCCCAAACTATGAATAATAAATATTGTAAAATAATGCAGAATATTTATCAATTCTTTAAAATTAGGATTAAAAAATGCCATTACTACAGAATTGAATAGAATAGCAGATTTGAAAGGGACCTTGGAGGTCTTCTAGTCCAACTCCCTGCTTAGGCAGGAAACCCTACACCACTTCAGACAAATAGTCCAATTTTTTCTAAAAAAACTTCCAGTGTTGGAGCATTTACAACTTCTAGAGGCAAGTTGTTCCACTGATTAATTGTTTTATCAGGAAATTTCTCCTTAGTTCTAAGTTGCTTCTCTCCTTGATTATTTTCCATCCATTGCTTCTTGTCCTGCCCTCTGGTGCTTTGGAGAATAGCTTGACTCCCTCTTCTTTTGGCAGCCCCTGAGATATTGGAACACCGCTATCATGTCATCCCTAGTCCTTCTTTTCATCAGACTAGACATACCCAGTTCCAGCATACCCACTTCTTTATATGTTTTATCCTTGGGTCTTCTAATAATCTTAGTAGTTCTTCTCTGCACTCTAGAGCCTCAATATCTTTTTTACATTGTGGCAACCAAAACTTAGAGCTGTGCTCTTAATTTTCAGATCTTTTCTTTTTAGACAAGACAATAGATAATTCCACTTACAGCAGCCATGGAGTTAAGCTGATCGATGTAAAATTCAGGCCAACTCGTGGCACCTTTATTTTCTTCTTGGTCCTGAAATAAGCAAGTGAAAGAATAATGTTAGAATATGTGTTTGTTTGCTGCTTATATATACAAGAAGTATAAAATACAAAGTACCTTACTCCAAATGGCTAAATGTCACTCCATAGACTGAAGAAATTCTTTTTATAAGCTAATCCCATTTTTTGGACATACTAATAAATGTTATCAACTGGAAATTGTGACATAATAGTCTTATAGCGATGTTAAATGAAATGAAATAATTGTTTTCGATAGGCTTCATTAATTTTTTTGGTTTGGTTTAAAATAAGTGCCAATCCCTCAATGAAAAGACATTCCCTGGTAATGTCATTCTATTAATAATGTACTTTATTCTCTACAGTCATTCAACAAATTGGTTTTAAAAGCTGCAACCACAAAAGGATGCATCCCTGTCTTTTTTTTTTTTTGGCTACATTTTTGTTCAAAACAGCTAGAATACTTTTCCTTGTCCCCATTTCTGCCTTCTCTGCAATTGCTGCTGGCTTTGTAACTGAGCCTTTTTAGGGGGGCTTATCTCCCCCCCCCCAAAACACTTTCTCCACCTGATGCTCTGTGTCAGGACTGAAATTCTGAGTCAAAGAGCTTTAATGTAAATCCAAATGCAGACTAAATAGGCATGGGGCACATGGCTCAGGATTTGTAAAGGATTAAATGAGTAAAATTGTCTTGGTACTGGTAAATGATAAATTCACAGTGATCATTTTTGCCTCTTTGAGCTCTGAAAAGTTTGAATGACTAGGATTAGGAATCTTTTAACATAATATTAAATCCCTTTTAAGAACAGGGGTATTAAAAAGAGGATGAGAGCAATCTGAGGGAAGCTTACCACACAGAAGGGCAAATCTTAAAAATAAAAGACCTCAAGGAAGCAGAATGAGATACCCGGACTATCATTAAGTGTTGTACCTTATGATTCTTGACAAACTTATCTTTTCTTTTATGTACACTGAGAGCAT
>JANHGD010005723.1:0-19244 GCA_027560375.1 Imantodes cenchoa | reverse complement strand
ACAGGGGGCTGGGGGTGGGTGGGTCATGCACGCATGTGCAGGGCAGCAGGGGGGGGTTGCACGTGCATATGCAGGGGGTGTGGCATCTGGGGGCGCGCACACACTGTCGGCACCCGAGGAAAAAAGATTCACCATCACTGTGATAGGTTATTTTATCATGCCTGGTGGAAAGTACTGGATTTAAATACATATAATGAAACAAAGGATGTTCAGGATCAATATTCAACTGAAACCAGAACTTTTCTTGCTGGGATTAATTGGCAGTCAATGAGAAAATAGTCCCACAGATAGTTTTCTATGACCCCGAAGATGGAAATTGGCCATTTGATTAACAAATGGATCCATAGACAAATTTATAAATTTTAAGCAGATTTTCTTAAGGTGTGTCTGATGTTGACTGCTTGACTCTTCTCAACGATGTCATGTCATTACTCCTTTTGCAGCTACTACAACACCACATCCGTCCTCCTCTGCCTGGGGATTACAGCTTTGGTTTGCCTTTCTGTCACCCTATTCAGCTTCCAGACCAAGGTGCATAAATGCATTTATACCATAGTTCTCCGATTTTACCTCCTATGTAAGCAGAGAAGTTTTTTTCTTTGTTAAAAAGTTATCAGGCAAACATTTTGCGGTCAAGTTATTTGCAGTCTCAGGAAAAGGAGGATTTTACTCTAGAGCCGTGTTTCTCAACCTCAACAACTTTAAGATGTGTTGAAGATTCTGGGAGTTGAAATCCACCCATTTTAAAGTTGCTGAAAGAACACTGCTTTACAACTTTCCGTACATCATTGAGTACACTTACACTGCTTCTCCTGTCATGCAGTTAATGGGTGCCTCGAAAAACAACTTTTCCACTGATTTAGACTTGACCCTCTCCCCCTACCCAGATTTGATAATTGGTTCAAGAATTGCCAGTTAGGAAGTTATGTAATGATTTTTCTCCCACTGGGAATGAAGTTATTTGGCAACTTTTTAGATGGAGAAAAAAAAAGCAAGCTATTTAAGACCTCTTCAAACAGCATAGCCAGTTTAAACCCCCCACCACACAGAGGTGGGTTCCTACCAGTGCGGTCCGGTGTGCTGCTCTGGTAGTGGTTCACCAATTGCGCAATTTTGGTGCGACGGCTCCGGTGCTGTCTTTGCCGGTTATGCATGCCGCCATCTTTTTTTTCCTAATTTTTGGTGATTTTTCGGCCTTCTGAGCATGCGCAGAAGTAAAATCGTCCCTCTGTGCATGCGTGGAAGCAAAAATACGGTAGGTAACGCGTGCGCAATATCGCAATGCGCATCGGTAGGAAACGGTAAGAGGAACCCACCCCTGCACCACTCTATATCATTACTGATTCAGAAGGACTTTACCAGGCAGGAACAGCAAGAAAATAAAAAATATAGTAGAATAATTTGAAAGAGTCTTTTGTCAAAATTGGAAAACGGAGTTCATCCCGTCCTCCATGGTGGTACAGAAAATACTCGACTGCGCAGAAATGTGCAAGCTCACAATGGTAATTCATGGAAAAGAAGACACACAATATTACGAAATATGGAATAAATTATATCAATGGATTGGTCAAAATTCAAAATTTAAAATTTGGTTGGAATGATGAGCAAAGAAAATTGAATGAGAACATATCGAGTAATGTATACGAGCATTTATAACCCTTCTCCATAATGCAGAGAACAAGTGAATGTAGATTATATCAAATAATAAGGAACAAGATAATGTCAAATGTATATTTATACAATTTATAGGATAAATTCATATTCATACTTTAATTACACTTATAGAGATGAAACAAAACCTTAATCAACGCTGTACGAAACTATTATTTCTTATATGTTTGTAGATAGTTTTGGTTGTCTGTTTGTATTTATTCGGTTGTTTGTGTTTGTATTTTTTTTTTTTTAATTGTAAAAATTTAATAAAGTTTATTTTAAAAAAAAATAGAAAGGAAGGGAAAACTAATGCATAAGCAACAGATGACGTAAGCATACATATTCATAGGGAATGGATCTCAGGATGCTTCTGTCTTTCTGCTGTCTGCTTACCTTCAAGAGAACAAAGGAAAAGAATTAAACAATAAAACAAGAAGAGGGAGCAGTTTGGGAATGTCAGATGCTGGAAAATTAAAACATTTCCCATCGGCACCTGGAGAAGGAATCTACGGGGATTTTCCTGCTAAGAGAAACTATTTCAGTTCAAAATCCAGATTGCTTGTATTTCAACATATCACCTTGATTCTAGCATCTAAAAATGTATTTCCCCCCACAATAGCTCTGAATTAATTTTATAATCTAACTGAATGAGAAATAGAGCATAGTAATCATACTAGAAAGCGGGAAAGCCAGCTGGGTGATTTTGAGACAGTCCCTTTTTCTCTCATCTCAGCTCACCTGATCGATGGGGAAATAGGAGAAGGGAGGAAGGTGTCAACTTACAAAGCATCCCTGGCCTGCTCTCGAGTTGCTGTAGGTAAGGGTGGGATGGGAAATCAACAAAGCAGCATGGCAGCCAATAGCATTCCAGACATATCTGTCTCAAGGCTGTCTTCCAGGGTAACCCACAGCGGCTGGAGAGGAGTGATCTCTACAACCCATGAAAGTGCTCCGTTGGCTAATGTGATTGATGACACACCCTGGGGGGAGAGGGGAAACAGGGTCATAATTGGGGCGTAACTTATGTGGGGTCAGAGTTGCCTTCACCTGGAACGTGCCGACATGAAGCTCCTAATAAATAATCGGATTTCTTTTGAAGCTTGGCTCGAGGCTCATGATTTAATTAGGACACCCACCAGAACCCTGAAAGAAGGACCATTAGATATATTTGCTGCCTTTTGTTATTTATAAAAGTAGTCAAGGTGCGATACAAAAGGTTTTTTTTAAAAAAGATTAGTAATTATGATTTGGGATTTCGAAATTTGGCACAACCCTTTCCCTTCTATCTTTAGCAGATACTATAAGGAGACCTGTTTCCCAGAAATTGGCTGGGGGAAGGGAGCGGGTACGATATCTAATTTAACTGAAAATGTCTTTCTCCAAAACAAATCTCTCCCTGGTTGTCTCAGATGGCCATTAAATATATGTTTAAAGGCTTATAAAAGCGATGCATTTTGTTTCCGCACACCCCTGAGAAGACGTTAGGGCCATCCATCTTCTGCAGAGGTTGAATGATATAGAGTGAAGAAATACAATCTGTTCTAGGGTGCTATTTGATATTATTTTAAATTTGGAAGACCTTGGCTCCGGTAATCTTCTTCTTCAAGGGCAACTGGCAAACAATTCGGCAACGATAAAGAACAATCTAAAATGGAGTCTTTTGCGCTTTGATCCCATAGCCTTGAAGGTACTTTCCCAGCAAACCTGAGATTCTGCAAACTTCTTCCGTTCCAGTTCATATCATTTTCAAGTATCTCGCCAGACTACAAATATCTATGCTTTATTCCAGGGACGGGCTCCTCTTACCTTACTACCAGTGCACTGCATGAGCATCTTGACATTTTGTGCACATTTGCACACTCTACACTCATGCGCGTGCGTCCCCTCGTGCGTTTTTGCTTCTGCGCATGCGCAGAAGCAAAGAATCACCGAAAATCACACATGCGTGAACATCCCCTCACAAGATTTTGCTTCCACACATGTACAGAAGCAAAAAATTGCCGAAAATTAGTAAAACAAAATGGGGGCACACAAGGACCAGCAAAGACAGCACTGGAGCCATCATGCGCAAATTGCGCAATCAGCGGGCCACTACCAGACTATCGCACCGGACTGCACCGGTAGGAACCCACCTCTGCTTTATTCCCTATAGCAGAAAGGAGTTTTCTTCCACAGGGATATGGATTGTGACTCTCTCTAAATCCAACAAAAGTGGCCGGTGATCAAGGTTTTGAGGAGAGGGAGTTAGCGTCTTCTGTGATGACCCAGGGCACGGCAAAGAGATAACACAAACAGCTGGCAGTTCAAACTGGCCCTTTTAGTGCTCCAAATCTTCCCAAAACAAACCTCAAACAGCCTCTGGTTGCAATTAGTCCAGCCCAGCACTGCCTACATCAAGACTGCAGCAAATAAATCCCGAATTTATCTAGCAAAACAGGAATAAAGCAAGGAATTTAGGGAACAAATAATACAGATAATCAGTCCAGAACGCCACACAGGAATGCAAGGATTCTTGGCAAGTTCAAACAACACTCTAGGAACTCAATATTTGTTCTCCACAAATGCCCCTCCCCACAGCGTCTCCTTAAGTCTCATTCCCCAAATGTGCCAAGTGAAGCTGGGCGGGGCACTCTCCTCATGAGTGGCCTCCTCCATCTGAGCTGATCCCACCTCTTCTGCACTCTCCAAGCCCTTGCATCAGAAAGGGGTGGTTCATGCTCCTCGACTGAGCTCTGTACCTCCCTGCCTGCAGACCTTGCTAATTTTGAACAGCCTGGTCTGGACAGGCTCTGCCCTTCCCCAGTTTCCTCCAAGGCCAACGGAGTTGCCCTCTCACTCGCTGTCAGTTCTTGTTCCAGCTCATCTTCCACCGCAGAGTCAGACTCCGACAGGGACATGACATCTTCCAAAACTTCTGGAAGACACCGACTTCTCATATTTTAAAGCCTAGAGGCCATCAACATGGAGACCATCTCCTTTTCATCATGCCAACGTGCTCAGAAGGAAGAAATCACAGAATTACAAAGGTGGAAGCAACTATAAAGATTACCTAGGGGAACCAATTAAACCATCCATGAAAGATGGATGATCAGCTGCTTCAAAGAAAGCTTCAAAGATGGCGGATTCAGGATCTCCACGGACTCTGCTGACTCTTCCATTGTTGCATAAATCTTCCCACAAAGAAGATATAATGCTTTCACAACTAATTGAAAACAAGATAGCTAGAGCCATTATTGCTCACCTCTTCCTTATGGTCCATTTTTATGCACCCGAGCACTTGATACCACATCTCCACTTTGTTTCCTTTGCTCGGATCATTGCCTGAAATTTCCAGATTCCCTCCACACCCAAGGAGCATGCTAATGATCATATCAGGTTGAATTATGCATTGAAGCCTGAAAAAAAATTAGCTAACTTTACAAGGTCACTCATCCGCCTCCACCACATCGAATAATGCTCTTTATTTTTAACTAAGGGTCAAATTATACATTACAAGGATGTTACCAGTCAAATTTCCCTGCCTCACCAAAAGTTAGGATAAGATTGATGTCCCTACCTAAGTAAATGACAAAAATGACATTAGGACATGGAAAATACAGAGGTAGCTTGATGCTTGGATGTAACCGGATACTAGATGTGGTATATTAAGAGAGAACTCGGAGCACAGAAATTATTTTTTGCCTCAGATCCACAAATGTCTGCAATAATTTCAGTCTGCACTGTTGGATAAAAGACTGAACATATGCAACTAATTAAGGAGCAGTGTCTTCATAAATGATCATTTGTGTCTCTTCTGCTATTTAATTGAAGATGATAAAGTGTTAATATTTTATTGGTGTTGTTTTTGTTTTCCCCCCCAAACAGCTTCTGGAGGAACATGCAACTCAAATACCTGATCAAGATTCTTGGCCCATAATAGGACAGTTCTCAAGTATTGGATCAATGGGAATTGATCAGTCCAAATGGCTGTGTTCAGAATTTAGACAAAGTTTGGGGAGTTTAGGAAGCAAGTTGAAGACTCCTCCAAATGAAATTCCTATCCATCTGGTATTGGTCGCTTGATACATACATACATGCGGGTCTGGACATGTGTGAGAGAGTGTCTGTGTGTATTTATAGTGTTAGAACAGCAGAGCATCTGTTACTGGGATATTTATTTACAGAATATATTACTGTTAAAAATGCACCTGCCCACACACACTGATATATTTATATGTATATAGCTTCTAGAATCCAGTGTTCAGAAAAATAGTTTGGGCGCTTCTATGCAAAGAAAGGTCTTCTTGAAAAATGAATGAGTCAGAAGCCATGCTGCTACCATTTATTCCCCCTTAAGCCCTCACCCAGTATGACCAGAAATTGCTGATTTTGAATTATTGTAGTGGAGTTGATGGCCTTATGGGCAGGGATTCAAAATGGAGGTTCTTGTTCTTTACCCTTAAAACTGGGGCGGGGGGGACGTATGAAACCAGCTTCCTGAATGGTTGCTATGGAGAGATAAATGTATGAAGAGCAAATAATGGCACTACCAAAAAAAAATCCGCGATTTCACCATCAAATTTTAAGAATATAGTCTGGGTCTCTTGGTTGCTCATCCTTACTGAAAATACATTGTTCGTCTCCACAAAATCTCTACTTTGCTTTTTTAAGTATTCCGATTTTAAAATGTGTATTTGATTCAACCAATCTTTGTCAAAGCAGGCACTGTGATTTAGTCATACTTTGAATAAACATAAAAGTATGTCCAGAAGCCAGTCTCTATGTTAGATTTTTGTTTTTAAAAAGTTGTAGCCGGATCTCAGAAAAACATAGCACATGAGTTTTCAGCAAACCAATAGCAGCATCAAACTTGACTGGTATATACTCATGCTCTGTTACTTGGCAGTATTTTGATGATTGGTAAATTGTATAACATACATTTGTTATCACTACCTGGTATTACCTTCGCTTTTATTTGTTTAGATTTACCCATGTGTCGAAAATGTGAGACAGAGTTTAGAAGGTTATCCAGGTAAAATATATATATTCCTGCCTTTGGTAATAAAGTTGTATGGCCACATGTCAAAATTAAATAATTAACCTTTTCTTTCTTTTCCAGCTGGAGGTTCTCTGCCATATAGTATGCAAACTGCACAAAAGCAGCTTTGGTTACACTCTTATTTCCAGTAAGTAAAAATACTGTCTTTACGGTCAGTGTTTTAAAATAAAGACGTAATCAAACCTTAAACACGTACTGTACTTTATCTTTCTAAAATGTTTTTAAAAGATATTAGATTTGGCTTAGAATGTTCATAAACATCCAGACATATTATATAAATTGAGTTTCAGGTGTATTGTAATTATTAGCCTTTTAAAAATGGCTTAGTTATACAGTGTGCCAATCAATTGATTTTCAAAAAATGAAACCTAAGAGATATCTCATATTTCAAACAAATCCACAATGGAAAAGATTAGTTATTTTTCCCTTGTGTTCAATAGTTTTGAAAACTCCCTCTAAGTTTATGAAAAGCTGTAAGTTGAATATAATCAACCTACCCATAGCAGAACAAAAAAATAATTATATCCAGAGATCAAATGCCAACATATAAACATCAGAAAAAGTTAACATTTTTGCTTTTCCATATGTATCCCTATTGAATTCATATATATTTGTAACTACTTATTACATTACTTAACTACTTAACCGTGTCGGAGGCACAGGCGCTCAGTGGCTAAGATGCTGAGCTTGTCGATCAGAAAGGTTGGCAGTTCGGTGGTTCAAATCCCTACCTCCGTGTAACGGAGTGAGCTCCCATTACTTGTCCCAGCTTCTGCCAACCTAGCAGTTCAAAAGCATGTAAAAATGCAAGTAGAAAAATAGGGACCACCTTTGGTGGGAAGGTAACAATGTTCCTTCGGCGTTTAGTCAAGCCGGCCACATGACCACGGAGACGTCTTCAGACACCGCTGGCTCTTCGGCTTTGAAACGGAGATGAGCACCGCCCCCTAGAGTCAGGAAGGACTAGCACATATGTGCGAGGGGAACCTCTACCTAACTACATCTGTGTACTTGAAATCAACCAGATTCTTCAAACGTGTTGAGTTATGTTTCCCATTATCCTCTGCCATCAAGAATGAACCTTTTTAGTTGGGATGGCTGGAAGCTATTAACCATTACACCTTGAAGTCACCAAATTAGAATATCTCAAGTAACATTCAGTTTAAAAAAAGGAGGAATAAAATACTTCTTGGTATGGATATCACATCCTAGGAATTAGAATCTAAAAACTTACATTGGGTTTAATCTGAAAGATTCCTTTCTTTTGTTTTAACCCAAGCAAATGGTCAGCTGAAACTTCAGGTCGTAGTCATGCAATGCCACATATTAAAACTTACATGAGAGTATCCCTGGATTTCCAGAAGATTGCATGGTTTCTAGTGACAAGGTAAGTCTTTTACAGGTAGTCCTCGGCTTATAATTGGGACTAGAATTTGCATCACTGAGCCATGCAGTCATAAAGCAAGATGTCATGTGACTGCATCATTTAGCGGCCACAGTTCCCCTTGGCATCTGGCACAGAGAATGTCCGGCACAGTTTGGAGAACAGTGCAAGAGACCTGAGAAGAAGAGCTGGCACAGCCAGCAAGTGGGTGCACCTTGACAGCAATGGGAGGAATATGGTGAAGATCAGCTGGGCACAGCAGAGACTGCAGAATGTGGAGGGAGGCTGGGAATTTGCACTGAGGTGGCTGGCCATGATGTGGTTACTAATAGGGGTTGCACTGAGACTGAAAGAGAGATGGCAGCTGCTGAAGGTCCCAGGCCTCTAGTTCTACCCCAGCACTGCCTCCATCATCAAGGAATGCCACTGTGGTGGAGGGAATTGAAACACCCTTATGGTTGTAAATGCAAATAGACTGCCACGTGCCCAAATTTTGATCACATGACTGCTACAACAGCTGTAATTTCAGGCAAGGGTGAGTCCCTTCGTTCAGTTCCAAACAAATGGTCTTAAGTCAAGGACTGCCTTTATTGGGGGGGGGGGGTGTTCCCTATTTTTTTTCTCTCCAAATTCTTGCATTCTGTGCACAAACGGAACTGTTTTCTTCTCTTTTTTGTTTATGCCTGCTTAGTGCCAATCTTTCCAAGGCTGCTTGGGGAGCTTTTGAGAAAAATGGCACCCAGCTGATGATCCGATCATATGAGCTAGGAGTTCTTTTCCTGCCTTCAGAGTTTGTAAGTTCATTTTAATCCTACACCAGATTGCAATGAATGCAAACAGAGCCAATTTGCTTTTTTTATCCATTGCTCAAGAATGTCAGAAATGCATTTGCATAAGAAAGCAAAAGGAAAAGTATTTTTCTATGTGTAGCTCAGTTCCCAAAAAAATTATTAGTTACCTAATATTATGTAGGCTCATTTAATGGCTGTATTAAATTACAAAGCTACATTATACTTTAATGCTAGGAAAGGAGGCTTATCTGAGTCACCAATTTGTTCATTTCTCCCAGTCATCTAATCATTCTTCATCATTTATTCAGCAGGATAATTTTTTTCTGGACAGTGACTACACTTCAATTTTAAAAATAAATTATGGGTGCTTTGAGGGATGTAATCAAATGTCCACTAGTGTGTCATTAGAGACACACGCTTTCAGCCTTTTATTTGAGAAGACAAAGATGGATGAAGCAAAAATGATAAAATGATATGCTGCAGAAATTTGCTTGCAAATTGATTATACAACAGGGGACGCTCCAGATGTGAAAATATTCCCAGTTGCATCATCTTGTCCAGTAGCATATACTCTATCCCCGTGATGGCAAACCTATGGCACGCATGCCACAGGTGGCACACGGAGTCATATCGGAGGGCATGCGAGACATTGCCCTATGTCAGCTCCAGCGCGTATGTGTATGCTGGCCAGCTGATTTTTGGCCTTTTTAGCTGTTTTCACTCTCCCCAGGCTTCAGGGAGCCTGGGAACGGTGAAGCCTAGGAATGGTGAAAAACAGCCCAACCGGAAGAAACAAACTTCCATTTTTTGCCATCCCCAGACTTCAGGAGTCCATTGTGAGGCCTGGGTGCATGCGCTGGGGGAGAGTGCACATGCACGGGGCGGTGCATGCGTGGGGGGAGGGCATGGGTGTGGGCACACAGTCTTTTGGCACATGAACCAAAAATTTTTTGCCATCACTGCACTATCCAGTACTGTGCTGTCTCTATCTCTTCTCTTGGGAAATGTTATTAACTCTGATCATGGAAATGAACCTTTATATTTATCTTACGAAAGCTTATACAACAATTTGATGCTTTCCAAAGATTTTGGTTATAATTATCAGAATTCCTTGATACAAGCTATAATGGTAGTGAATGTTACAAGCTGTGTTAAAATGTCCTATGCAAGGCAGGTTGCCTATTCCTTCTTTAATCTTTTTATCTGGATAGAATATAAACCTCCTTTTTTGCTTTATAGCTTTTCTTAATATGTGCTTCTATTATTTGTGGGGTATAACAGGATCTATATATGGTACTATATGCGAGTAAAACATTGGATATTAAATATTCTCTCTTGGTTATTTATTTAGAAAAGAATAAGACAACCACTTAGGGTAGTATGTATTAAAAGAAAGTCAAAAAATATAGTTAAAAAAAACCCCAAATCTGGAAGAAAATCAACCAGTAAAAACTAGTCAAACATCCCAGCCTTGGAGAGAGATGTAGATTTTAAAAGCTTTTTTAAATACGACCCACAGGGGTATCGACTATATCTCTGTTGAGATTATATTTATTCTCCAAGAATTCAGTGTTTCCTTAGTGGTATTTTAAATGTGAACATAATATACACAATTTTCAGTCTTGAAAACCACTCTATAGTCATTATTTAACAGAATTAACCTATAGTACAATGTAGAACATTTTTCATTTCAAATTTTAAAAATTAAGTTGGTTTTTTGAGGTCTTGCTTAGTTTAAGGAAAATAATTACCAAGTAATAGATTATCTACTTTAATTGTGGCAGATTGGTTATACTTTGATTATAGTTGCTATTTAGCAACTTACTTAATAGATATACATTGGCAGCATGTTACTAACAGCACCATATTACTGTATTTGTTTTTGAATTTTGGTTGAATGCAATATTCTTTTTTTTTAGGGCTTGAATACAGGGTATTTCCAAGTAAAAGAAAACATGTTTGCTAATACATCAGTATTCTCATTTCCTGTTCCTTATGATCTGCCCCCTGAAAAATATGAAAACAAAGGTAAGGCATTCTCCTTCTATCTTTATTATTTTTTCTGCATATAAGTAAAATTAATCCACTTGAATGAATGAAAACCATTTAAAATAATAAAGGACATGCAGTTGTAGATTACTGAGAAAAGGATTTAGAAAGGCCAAAACAGACAAGTAGGTAGAATTTGTGAAGAAATTTCCGATCACATTTCTTAACTAGGTACCGTATGACAGCTGCTTAAATTATAATTGTTACAAGATTCTGTTTTCAGATCCAGCTGAATCCTGAAACTTTTGCTCATCATTACCTCTTTGCCAATGTATTGTTACAAGCTTTTTGGAGTAAGGGTGATATACAGCTTGAATAAATACGGAATGCTGCTTCAAGTGTTAAGATTATCAGTTGTTACAATTCATTTGTGTAATGGTGCTGCAATTGAACATACAGTTATGCTCATAAGTTTACATACCCTGGCAGAATTTATGATTCCCTGGCCATTTTTCAGAAAATATGAATGATAACACAAAACCTTTCTGTCACTCATGGTTAGTGTTTGGCTGAAGCCGTTTATTATCAATCAATTGTGTTTACTCTTTTGCAGTCATAATGACAACAGAAACTATCCAAATGACCCTGAACACTTTTGAAGTGCAACTCCACTTAAGACCAAATATAACCAAAGAATCTTTGATTCTGTAATTGCTTTTAGGGTTACTGTATATAACATTGCTCACTACTTAAATATGGTTTTAAAGAGTTGATTTTGTATGATAAAGCAGTAAGTTTAAAAGTTAATTTCAAATAAAACATATTCATAAACATTTCTATAGTTTCAAAGTGGCAATACTGGATTATTTAAGATTAACTGGTTGGTTAGAAAATGGCTAGGTTTTAAATGGCTAGCTTTAATATAAAGAACTTTAGGGGGAATCTAATTTAATTTTTCTCAGTTCATCTTCCTCTGTGGTATAAATCTGTCCTTTTCATTTGCTTTACAGACCGCCCATGGATTTGGAATATTCCTTACACCAAAGCACCTGATACACATGGCAATATGTGGGTTCCGAAATGAATAGTTTAAAGTAATTCTGACTCTTTATTCAGAATTATTTGAATACCTTTCAGATTTTATGCTTTATATCTGTACATTTTATTATATATCTGTACACTTGGAAAAAAATTATATGAATAAAATAAAATAAAAGACTTTGGGCTATTATTACTGACAGCAATTTTTTTTTTAAACTGCTTTGAAGATTAGCAGTACTAAATCTTATGATGAATTATACTTTTGAAATGATATATATGTTTAGTGACCATAATTGGGATTAGCAATGCAGTCATTAAGCGAAGTGGTCATTAAATGAAATAGCTAATATTCTTATGATCTTACTTCATCTTTCCTTTGCTTTATAGAGTCATAAATATGAGAATTGGTCATAAAATTCTCTTTCATTACTAACAGAATATTTTTCATCGCTGTTGTAACTGTATGGTCACTAAATGAGGCAATTGCTAAACAAGGTCTATCTGTAAATTAGAAAATTTTGAAATGGCCATGTCTTTTTTAGCCTGAAGAACTAAACATGATAAAAGATTTACAAAAAATTGAAATAAACTACCTAGCAGTTAGCAATAAAAAATGAACATTTGGTATATTTTAATATTAATGTGTTTGTGAATTACTTAGGGAGACAAGCCAATAATAGAGCAATAAACATTCAAGTAACTGGGATTACTCATGAGTACATTACATAATTGAGTCAAGATATTCAGCTACCGTATATTAGTACTTTGAGGAAAAAAAGAAGTACTTTCTTATGGCAATATAGTATGTTGCTTTTATATCATTGAACTTTATGGTAAATATGAATCAAATTTTGGAGATTCAGTGAATCTTCAGGTACTACATGTAGCTTTTTTTAAAAAAAAGTTTCTATAACAACGTAGAATTCATAAAAATCCGGCATATGAAAACCTTCAAGTTTAGTGTGTTTATACTAAGGTAGTTAAAGTGATCATTTAGAATAAGAGTTTATGGAGCTTGCAAATGCCGTGCTATACTCAGAGAAAAAAAGAACCATAAAATACTTCCATTATATTTCAATAACTAATGTTTGGGAAAGGACATTATAAGAAAAACCATTTAAGTAGCAAATAACACTGTAGATGAGTTAGAGATTATAATATTATAAATGTATTTTATAGATGTATATTACTTTCCTTTTTTGTTTCTGCTTTTCCTGTTTTTCTATGTAATAACTGATGTTTAAGCTGTTTGATACCGGGGGGAAGTTGAACATGTACAGATCATTGTGATGTGTAAAAATGGGTAGGACTTCAGTCACATCGTTGTGACCACACCTTGACATTTGCTGCCCACTGCATAGATCTTCTAATCAAAACCCAAGATTTGTTGAATACTTTGCTAATTACATTAATGCAGAAACTATTCTTCTCAATACTATCGCCACAATTGTTAAAGCATTTTTATTTTAAGAATTTATATTCAAATGGGAAATAAAAATATCATTTACAATAGTGTCCAATACTCTGCCTAGCAATAGAAAATTAAGCATTTCTCAGCTATATTCCTTGAATTTTATTCAGGCAGTAATTCATTTAAATAAATTATAACATGGTCAGTTCTAACAAATCCCTCCTAACCTGTCTCTTTATGTACCTAAGACGTTTGATTCAATAGAGGCTTCTATGTGTACAAAGGAAGACAGTTCTCATCTCTCTATACAGTATCCTACACACTATTCTTATATTGAACCTGAGTTTTCCCAACAGTTGCCAAGAATTACAGAAAAAAACTTTGTTAAACCCCTCTTTACTATTTATAAAAGTATCTTATAAGAGTTTACAGGAATTCCCAGTCTAATTCTGCTAATGTGCCACCTAACAGAAAGGTTTGATCTCTAAAAGAGCACTATCTTATTACTTGCTCACCTGTATTGTGTCTTTAGGAGCGGAGCTGGTGAGAATAGGGTCTGGATCCCTAATCACAGCAATCTAAGACATCAAACATTTCAGGCTCTGTCTTTTACTTGTTCATTTAAATTTTCACTTTGAATATCACAGAGACTTCAGAGTATCTGCATCAAGGACAGAGATAGCAATGAAGAAGGCAGAAGGAACAATTGTCACATCCGCCTACTCCCCTTCTTTTTGCTTTAGTAATAGCCATGAGTAACTATCTGAAGATAATCCTGATAATTCCCCAGAAGAAGAGGACATGATAAGGTGGCAAGTTTTCATCTGCTTTCTCCATGGCAAAAAGATATGGTGGTCGAATAACCAAGAGTGGGAGTTTGGATATTTTATAAATTATTTCTTTCATAATACCCAGAGAGTTGAGCAAAAGAGAGGAATTGCTATTCAGATGCTTCTGGGTGGATAGCACTGCTCCCTTTTTAATCTAATGTGGTCCAGTTATATGGCAAAGGAATGGAAGTGAGATTGTTTTCATCTCTGTTCTTCAGTCATCAAAATAAAAAAGAAATTGATAGTACGAAGCATATTTTATGCACACATTCTAAATCCCAGGTTGCCAGGTGTAAGGGATAGAAAGAATGATTTGAGAAACAGGAGGAAGAGCTGCAACCAAGGCAACAGTCAGATAAAAGAAATAAGAGTCCAGGCCAGACTCATTTTTGCTTTTCCAGTACCCTGAGTAAGGATCTCAGACAAGAACCTCTCTAGTTCTTATGAAGACAAAGGGAGAGGGGAAAGTGCATTCATTGCAAGGTTCTGTGACTATAACCTTATAATAAAAGTAGTATCGGTATGAGCAAGTGTTTCCTAGTCTGGTATATCTTGAAGACTGACATCAGGATCCATTAATCTACTATTGGAGTCAATCCTCTCTGTCTTACTGGGCTTGATTCTGAAACATTCAGGACCCAAAAGAAATTGGTGAGCTAGAATTATATAGTGAGAACAACCAGAGTAAGTCAGCCAGTCTCCAAAAGGCAACCCAAACTACTTTACCCCTGGAAGGAAATTGCTGGATGAGGCTGGAGAGGACCTTGATGAGTGGAAGAAGAAACAAGGTAGCTGCTCTGCTTTTTTATCTTAAGGAAACTGGAAATAAAATGAGAAATCACTGTTTCTTGCAGATCACTGTTCTAAATTCAGTAAAACAGGAAAATTCAAGACTAAAGCAAGGAGGCATCAGACACGTGGCACACTCCCTCTTTTGACTTTGGTTCCTTGAAAAGATAAAGGGTTAAGATAAAGCATGCCTAGCACCTCTGCAGAGATACAGGTAGTCCTCAACTTACAACAGTTCATTTAGGGACCATTCAGTTACCACGGCACTGAAACAATAGACTTATGATCATTCTTCACACGACCATTGCAGCATCCCCATGGATACATGATCAAAATTAAGATGTTTGGCAACTAGTTCATATTTATGATGGCTACAGTGTCCTAGGGTCATGTGTGATCTGCTTTTGCAACCTGACAAGCAAAATCAATGAGAAATCCAGATTAATTTAACAACCACATTACTAACAACAAATGCAATGATTCACTGGACAACTCTGGGAAGAAAAATGGTACAATGGAGCAAACACACTTAACAAATGTTTCACTTAGCAACATAAATTTTGGACTCCATTGTGGTACTAACTGGAGGACTACCTGTACTCTTCACAAAACAGGATTGTTCTGAACAATAACAATTACCTAAGTTATTACCAACAATGCAGCTTAAACGGGACCTTGGGACATTCATTTCATGTGCTTATTTATTTATTTGTCAAACATGTACAAGATAGTAGGTATTGGTATAAGTATAAACATTAGCAAAGTATGCATTTATTTATTTATTTATTTATTTATTATTTTTGTTGTATTTATAGGCCGCCCAACTCCCAAAGGACTCTGGGCGGCTTCCAACAATGGGAAAAACAGTACAGAAAAGTACAACAATCAATTTTAAAAAGGTACAGGTAAATTAGGCAATAGGACAGCAGGACAGGCACGGTAGGCACAATGGTGCGCTTACAGACCTCTTAGGAACGGGGTGAGGTCGACTGTATATAGTCTATTAAAGTTTTTAAGATTTGGGGAAGAAACCAGAGTCATTCCAGGCATTGATCACTCTGTTGCTGAAGTCGTATTTTCTGCAGTCGAGTTTGGAGCGGTTTACATTCAGTTTGAATCGATTGTGTGCTCAAAAAAAATCGATTGTAGCCTTAAACGCCTTAGGGTAGCCGTACTTCCAGATTCTGTCGCCCAGTTTCCCCGGAACCACAGCTCGATCAACCACAACATTCCAGTAAATTCGAATCCTCACTTCCGAAGCTCTTCTCCCGCCGAGCGCCACAGCTAGGCTCGCCGCAAGTCTCTCAACGTGTTTCTTTGAAGCAGTTTGTAGTGGCGGAGGCGGAGGCGGAGGCACACACTGCGCAGGAAGCCAAAGACCCGCGCTCAGACTCTCTTCAACAGGTTTAGGAAGAAATCGGGAGGATTTTAACGCCCTGCCCAGTCTTGGTTTTCCCCTGCGGTTATCCGAAGAGTCCGGAGGAAAAAACGGCCCCTTGAGGGACCGCATTGGTTTCCGGGCCAAGAGGAGCCGCACCGCACGTGGGAAAGGGCGCGCTTTGGGTGTTTTTAACGACCTGGCATTTGGGAAGGCTGAGGCCCTGACCCGCCGCCCGGCCCTTGTGAGATCTGACTGAAGGACTTGATTCAAACCCAGCCTGCCCGGTGCTTCCTAGGAGAACATCGAAGAGCCCCAGTTTCGTCAACAGGTGGACGGCTCGGAGATCCAGCAAAGCTCAGCGCGATTCTAAGGGACGCGCTGTGGGGACGGGCTACCCATCCTCTGTGGGACTACTTGACCGTTGGGGGTGAGGCATTGTAGTCCTCGCTTTTGCCCTCTTGCCCCTTCTTAAGTGTGGGAAGTACTGGGAAGGGCGCCTGGCCTTGGATCTGCCCTCTTCGGGAGCTGCGGAACCCGACTCGCCGTTGCCGTCTGCCTCGAGTGGGCGCGAGGAGAAGGAGCCGTTGAGGGAAGCTGGGAATAGGGCGGACCGCCGGGGGCGGCCGGCGGGTAGACAGGGATGGCTTGTCGCCGTCTCTGCTCCTGTGCTTCGCCCAACTTTGGCACCCTCACCGAAGACACCGCCCGGTTCCTGCTCCTCTTCGTTCTTACTATTCTGTACGCGTGTTGCGGAGCTGCCATCTTCTCCGCTATAGAGAGGCCCTCCGAGCTGGAAACCTTTCAGAAGTGGCAGATGAAGATAGAAAACTTCTCCCTGAAGTACAACCTGGCTTTGGCCGAGCTGAAGGATTTTCTGTTTGAGTACGAGGCCGCCTACCGGATTGGTGTCCGGGTCAACGTGACGCGGCCCCAGTGGGACTTAGTGGGGGCCTTTTATTTTGTAGGCACCGTGGTTTCTACTGTAGGTAAGTGAGGAAACCGTCCGAACGCTTCTACGCTTTCTCTGTCTTACACTGTTTGGCTCTTGTACTTTTCCAGCTCAGAAAATAACTACCGTTCACAAGAGAAGGACAAAGCATGAATATGTTTTTCCCTGATCCACATCAGTGCTGGAAGGTAAAGCTGTATGGCTGCTATATTTGTATATGTAGCTTGTGAAATGGCTTAGAAATAAGTACCGTACCTGTAACTAAAATGTGCTTCTCTAAGTCACAAGGTATTTAGAAACCTGACAGATTTCTTTCCATAGGGCACATTTGTGTGAACTTCACTGTAGAAAGCCAAATTTATTCCACGCAGTATTGAGAGCAATAAGCAAGTTACTCTTCCTTCATGCTTTTCCCACTAGTTTGCTGTATTTTCAATTTTATAACATGTCTTTAAGAATCTTAGCTTGTTATGTATGCTCTTCTTCCTGTTAACACACATTGGAAGTCAGATTTCTTGAAAGTTCATACTGGCTTTTGCCCACTTTAATTTTGCATGTAATATCTCAGTTTCTTATCCTTCTAAATGTTGACACAATTACCAATGTTTCTCACATAGACATGAGTTAAATACCCAAAGGTATGGCTCTTATCAAAGAATTATCTCAGCAAGTGCTCATTTCCTCCCACACAATCATTTAAAAACATTTTTTCATGACAAATCGTATCACAAAAGAACAAGCAGTGATGTTATCTGTACTGATGTCTTTCTAATAACTGCATTTAGCAGGTGTAATTGGCTTTTAAGATGCCCCAATTGTACAGTTTTCTTTTGACAGTGATTGAGTGAATTAATATGTAGTAGGTTTTTGTATTGTTTTTGCTGCCTTCAAGGCACCAAATTAAATCATGGTGACTGCCTAGACTAGTTCCTACAGTTTTATTAGTAAGGTTTTACAAGTGGTTCCTCATTGCTTCCTTTATAGAGTTGAGAGACAGACTAGCCCCTAGGTAATCCACCCAAGTTTGTAGTTAAGGCAGAACTATATTTGTAGCATGGTGCTTTAACAACTAACTCTGATGTATGTAGTGTAAATTTCATGTTATATCTCAAATAATTTACAGTTGGACATGCTGAATGAATGCTTCTAAATTATTGGGTTGCTTTCAACTACAAAAACAACAATGTATGCTTTTGGGGGACATTGATATAGTGTGTGGATATAAAAATTAGCATTCCCCTATTGACCAGAATAGAAACTCCATTTTGTAATTAAATTAAATACACTTATAAAGGATAATTGCCCAGGGCTTATATTTAATAGGTGATAGTGTATACAGTGTACCTGTTTATGACAGCAGTCAGTCAACTGTGATTTTTTTTCCAATATTAGTTTTTTTCCAATTAGTTTTTGCCCCCATCAACAGTTAGAGCATCTTCAGTATTAATTGGTTAGATTGGGTTTCCCTCTCTCTACTTTTTCTTTTTGGAAAATCTTTGGAATTTTTATATTTCTCTGCAATTTTTATATTTTAGCTACAAAGAATAAATGATAAATAATTATACAAACAATGACTGTGATTAATTTGAACCTTGAAGTTAGAGATGGAGTTGTCACTTTATTACAGTAATTGGAAGCTTTCATTATGGGTCTGTAGTTCTCTTCCCCAGAGCATAAGAAACTTATTGAGGAGAAAAGAGCTAACTAAACTGAAGTTTTCCCAGGTTGGCATTTCCCATGGATCTCAGGGACTCCTCATCCTTATTAGATACACTTTTGTGTGCAGACATCTCATGCAGATGTTTCCCTGTTACAAATTAAATTGTGCCCATAGTTTTTTTGAAATTTCAGATAAAAACCTGGAGGCACGCATGGTAATATACCAATACTTAGTTCTTACAATAGATGTATTCCCAGCATTTGCATTAATAAATTAATAATTAAGCAGAATTACAAAAAAGACTGCATAAACGATAGGGAAAACAACT
>JANHGD010005722.1:76792-87198 GCA_027560375.1 Imantodes cenchoa | reverse complement strand
TGTAAACTGCTTAGAGAGGGCTGTAAAGCACTATGAAGCGGTATATAAGTCTAAGTGCTATTGCTATTGCTATTAAAATCAATCTGGATTCCTGGTAACTGCCTAAACAAGTCCTTGTAGTTTTCTTGGCATTACTTTCAGAAATGCTTTGCCATTATTTTCTTCCTAGGTCTGAGAGAGAACTAGACCTAAAGTCACCCAGCTGGCTTCATGCCTAAGGTGGGATTCGTGATTTCTAGCCTTGAAACGTAACCACTGTATCAGACTGGTTCTCTAAAATAAAAATAGAAAAAAATAAATTCCACATGAATTAAAATTTAGCTTGTTTGTGCTCATATTCCATGTTGGTTTTGCATAATTTTCTCTCTACAAATGCAATTTTATGACTGATACATCAAAATATTCTGGAAACGCTTCAAGCTCGTTTTTTTCCTCCCTACAAATAAATATGCTAAGTTCATTTTGCAATGGGCGTTCCTCAGTACATGTAAATACATTGAATAAAAAAAAACATTTGTAATATTTGTGATGTTTATTTGAACTAAAAGAACTTCTGGTGTAATTTCAGGAAAAGCTCATGGAAGCAGCATACAGAGCATAATACCTTTTAGTGGGAAAGGATATATCCTTGGAGGAAAAAGAAGTGAATCATCATTAGAGGGAGCTGTAAGTCCAAGCAGTAAGAGCAGAGAACTGCTCCAGTCACAATATCATTCACCTGCTAGTTCATCTAGGTCAAATCCTAAAAATGAAATCAAATTTCAGCAAAATGTTTCCTGCACAACCGTTTCCTCACCGTTTTCTCCAAGTGGTCCTGAAAATAGCTCTGCTTCTAGTATCACACTTCCTAGGTTTTCAGTTGCTAACCGTAAGGTTTATACTAACGTTAATGGCTCACCGGTTAAAAATACTTCTTTGTGGGGGGAAAGGTCAGAATCAAGTTCTACAGAGGCTCTAAGGGATATATCTCACAAAGGGACTCCAGAAAACACAATTTCTATATCTGCTACAACGACTCCAAGATCACAGTCTCCATCTCAGAGAAACAGCAACACCCAGAATGGTGGCCCAGCAAAACGAGCCAGAATGGAAGATTCTGTTATGTTTGTCAATTATTTTTTAAAGAAAGGAGAACTCAAGGAGACTAGTTCTTCTGTGAATAGTACAGCTAAACCAGCAATCTCAGAAAAATCCACTAGTCACCAAAATAGGAATGTATGTTGCCCTGTCTGTCAATCTGAAGTTTTGGAAACCAAAATCAATGAACACTTAGACCTCTGCCTCTGAAATCTTTTCATCTGATTTTAATCTAAAGCTGCTTTGCTCAAGATTTCTGTATTTGGATGTATGTATGTATGCACTTTCTGTGTTTTATGAAGAAAAGCTTATATTTGATTTGGTTGCATATGAAACTTTCCTGAGTTTTTTTTCTCAGTACCTATATGCCAGTGATGGCAAACTTTTTTCCCCTTGGGTGCCGAAAGTGCACATGGGTGCTATCGTGCGGGTGCACATGCCCATAATTCAATGCCTCCCCATGTGCCATGCCCCCTGCGCATGTGTGTGTGACGCCCCCTCCCCCCGCTCCCCAACTTCCAGTGGGCCCAGTAGGCCCGTTTTTCACCCTCCCCAGGCTCCAGAGGCATTCTTGGAGCCTGGGGAGGGCAAAAATGCCCTCCCCCGCCCCCTAGAGGCCAAAAATGCCCTCCCAGAGCCTCTGCATGAGCCAAAAATCACCTGGCTAGCGCGCACTGGAGCTGAGCTAGGGCAAAGGCTTGCGTGCCAACAGATATGGATCCACAGGTGGCACGCATGCCATAGGTTCGCCATCATGGCTATATGTTAACAGTTAACACTGAATGCAACATAGCCTTCAGAAAAGTGTGTTTCTGTCTCATTAGTTCTTTAATGATTTGATCTGATATTTAACAAAAGCAAATGTGTAAGGTAAGAAACTGGAAGAGTTACAATCCATGTGTTAATTATTTTAGAAAAATAATTTGCTATCATTACATTTTTGTTTGGTTAGTTTTGTTACAGGTTTAAATGCTAAATGGGAGGATATGTGCATTTATTGTGTAAGATGGGTTCCCCAACCTGTGGTCCATGGCCCACTACCAGACCGCGGGCTAATTGCCATTAGGCCGCGTGAGGGGCCAGCCGGTGCACCTGCACATGGCCCCACTCACACAAGCCTCGTTGTACGAGCCCCCAGTTGTGCAAGCCTCGTGGGCGCTCAAAACCTGTCACAAGTGTCGACATGGGTATTCGCAGCCCCACTTGCGTGAGCGTTGTCATGGACATGTGTTCATGATTTAGAAAAATACCTTACCTGATCAAAAATTGCATAAGACTAGATACAATCAGTCTTAACCACTCGCAGAAGCATTGCCACGAATGTTACGGGCGCTATGCACACATGGGCGCATGTGCTTGCCCCTCCCACAAAATCATCCCCTTCCCCCCCCCCTCCATTCTGGGCCACCAACCTGGAAAGGTTGGGAAACTTTGGTGTAAGAGAGACATGAGATTGTTTTCCCCTGAACTTGAAAGCTGATGTCATATAGTAAAGAATACTGGCCAGTTTTCTGCTTGCACCTAAAGAAATGGCTTCGCAAGTATTTGCTTTAAAATTATGATGTCTGCTTTTTATCACCCAATTTATAGATTTTGGATGGATTTCTGTTGAGTTCAGGTGGTTAGACTGATTTTTGATCAGGTAGAAGTTTTTCTAAACCATAAACACATAGGAAAGACTGTTATATTACCATTTCATTTATAAAGTGCCTATTACAGTGATTTATGCCTACTATTTATTAATAACCTTTGAAACCTATTTCCTCTGAGATGGAAATTATTCTTGCACACAACACAGTTGTCAGCCATTTGTACCAAATAAATAACTTTTCTGAAATAGTATCTGAACAAAAATCTTTTCCAAGAATAAATCATGAATTTCATAATTTGCTTTTAAAATAAAATTTAACATGTGACTTGTGTCTTTATAGGTCAGTTGGGTTTTGGCGATCTGATGTGATGCTCCTGTACTAGCTTTTGTTTTGAACAGCAATATTCATATAAGCAGGCAAACATCTATTCAGGCACGTATTTTACTGTTGATGGGAAAACCTACAATAGACCAATGCTGTGAAAGGAACAGCAGCGGCATCTTTCAGTTTCTTGCTCATCAGAGATTCTACCAGCCTGCTGGTGGTTGTCCATTGTCAACAGCCTGGCATGATAGATAAGTGATTGATGAGCAATTGTTGTTTCGCTTACTGTACACCTTTCTCTATAATGACACCACCAGTCTCAAAAAAATTATTCAAAACGTACAAAGCAATCTTGAGATGGAAAAATAAATAAGAAAGGCATCCAGAGTGTGCATTGAAATAATAGGGTAATAATAGGCAATATAAAATATTTCTATTGTGGTTATGCTACTGTACATATTTATACATGATGGTGTTGGCAGATTTATGTTTGTTTGGGAAATGTGACCTTGATGCCATCAATATCCGCTTTAGGTGTAAGATGCAAGAAACTTCGGCACAATCATATTCATCTTCAAAATCAGACAGAATGAGAGGAAGGAACTAGATAAAAGGAAATTTGGAGAATTAAGAGAACCAATTGTCCAAGATGCATAGAAATAATTTAAAACCACAAGATCAATTAAAATAACACCATACTTATTCGAAAGGTACATCAAACAAGTGTAGTGAAAAAGACTATAAAGACATTTCCATTCAAAAGTAAAAATATGGAAAACAAAATCTGCCAAAACATATTGTGTGCATACATCATGGATTACGCTCTGTTAAATAAGCTATATTTTGGCTGGATTCAGATAATACATCAAAGGTACCATAGGTACAAAGAAGCAAATCTTTAGGGTCTTAACAGCAGACATATTGTACACATAGATACAAAAAGCACAGGAATGTCCCCAAAGCTGATTGGATTATGGCAACAGATCAAAGAAAAAAGTGATTCACCAGGTGCAAAAAAGGGATGACATAAAATTTTGCATTAGAATATTGAGGTAAGTTGAATATGAAGCAACTTTTAAAAGAAGAATCTGAAGAAAAATCTGAAGCCATGGTTCTAATCACAGGCACTATGAAGGGGCCAAAGGATTGGTCATGTATCATGATGCAAAATCTACAATTTATGTGCTTGCATTAGATTGATACAAATATATAAGGATGGAATTTGCATCATGACATGTGAGACAAATAATTATTTATTTACATTTAAGAGGCAATTTGTGGCCAAGCAATAGATATATATCATAGTCCAAAAGGCTGCTAGGAGGTTACATTTTTATATTGTAGTTTTTAATGTGCATTGTATTTTACTGTTGTTTTTATGTCTGGTTACATACTTATATACTTTTATAGAGGGATCTCCCTAAATATTAGAAATAACAATACTACATCAAAACATAAACCAAGGCTCTTGCATTTATGTGTTGTTGAAAGACATTTGCTTATTGTTTTGACTTAAAACTTTTAAAGTTAAAAACACATTTGTAGTAAAAAGATGATCAGAAAATTAAATTTCTCAGAACAAAGTTCTAACTGTGCAAAAAAAAAGTGAACTACTGATTTGATGAGGAAGCATTTTTATTTAAAGGTTATATGAACCAGCTAAAAATATGTAATCAATTGAAAAATACTTCGTACATCTGCAATCAAGGTGCTTTATGTAGGTGGTTAAAAGTGAACCCTCTTAGTGTCTTCTGACAAGTATATGTAATTGTCCCTTTCTTAGGAGATGGCTAGCCTTGAAAGGTATCCAGATAGCATTTTCCTTTTTGTGGATTGGAAGACAAAAGGGCAGGCAGAAGACCCTGCCTGTTTACCTAGTGATTGTGAATCTCTGAATTCATTTTTTGTGGATATACTCAGAATACCTATCTACATCTCTCAATCAAGAACTGTGTTTACAGCAAGGGAGGCACTAAGGTAGTAAGAGATAAATGTTTATAATCATAGTGTTGACTTACTAACAGGCCACAGCACTTTTCTCCCTCCTCTGCTTATTTTCCCTCAGCAGCCTCACTTTTAAAAACAATCACAGCTAGATTAGATAATTAAAAACAGGATTTATAAATAAAGCTAACAGACTTTTGACTACAGTTACAGTGTCACTGCCTGCTAAAAACAGGCGCATGTGTGCACACACAGTTTATCAGATTACAAATTAGTTGCTGTGGAATAGGCTTTAAAAGAGTTACATAATTGCAAAATAACGACATTGTTTCAAGAATTTTTATAATCTTTTAATTAGATTAGCTTTACAAGCAACTCGAGAGCTCTTTCAATAAGGAACACTGATTTTCAAAAGTTACATGACTTTATAATAAATCTGCAAATGAATCCTGAATTTCTTTGCCTGCTAGATAAAAGTCTTGTTTTACAGCTGGCTAATGTCATGAAATAAAAATAGCATCATGAAGCTTTATCTTTAACCAGGACTAAACAGAAATACAGGCCATAAGACAGTTTAAAAATAGTCTGAAACAGGTTTCTGTTTGGTGATGCCCCAGGCTGAAAATTTAACTGAAGTGAACTGTTTTCAAATGGGCATCAGAGGCCCAGTTTGGTAACTTTTGTAAATAATGGAGCTATCCAAGAGATTGTATATCTCCCCAGCAAGCGCAAATGTAAGATGCTGATTGATACCTTTGAATAAAGGGACAAAAAAGTAAAGTCTTAGGTTTGCATTTTAACACATTAAACATAATACAAAAGCAGTTAAAAGTTAGGTTTACTAGGCCTAAACTGTGCATTGCGCTGCAGACCAGTCAGTAAAGAATTAACACTCCTTGGCCAGGCTTCCAGAGGCACTTAAGAGCAAGATGTGTTTTCTTCTGATTTACCAGGATGAAGCGAAAAGTCAAACTATTACAAGTTTTGACAGCTAGTAAGTAATTTTTGGAGATGGGAACAGAAGGGAACAAAAAACCCAAACTTTTTTTTTGTAATTTTCTCCAGCATGTTGTTAATGTTGAATTTTCTCCCTTCTGTCAATGGTCATTAAGCACAATCCTTGTTGTTTTTCATGTTTTACATGAATAGTAAGGTTTTTTTTAATAAAAATTACTGAGCTTTCCATAGAAAAGGACTTTTAAGAATATAAACTATACAGATGTTAAGTTGTATACAGAGAAACATTTCTGTACACTTACTTTATTTTGATTTAAGTGAGGCAAAAAGGGATTGGTGATGCTATCAAGTAAGGCTGGGAGAATTTAAAAGCTTCCCCCTTCAGGGAATCACATTTCAGCAGAAAACTAAAATAAATTTCACATAGCTGGTAAATGAATGTTATTGTTCCTCACTTTTCCCCCCCAGAAACATTAGACCATTGTAAAAATTTCTCCGTAGTATGAAATCCTTCACATATTAAGCCTGCAGTGATGCACTTCAGTCTTAATGTATTTTAATATACACCTGACATTATGCAAGAGGATAAAGAGGCAAACAGTAAAAGGTGGGGGATGATAATGCCTCTGATTTTAACTTACATGAAAGAGAGAAAAGCTTTGAAATGAGTTAAGACAGATCTCCCATCAAAGTAATAGAAGGGGTGTTGCTTCATCTATAAGCCTAGAAAAGCCCTTACAGTTTAGGTATTGAATGATATTTGTGGACAGAATCCACTTAGTAATTCATCTGCAGAAGTTGCACAAGAGCCCAGCTTTTCTTTGAAGAACTGCATTTCTATCAAATGGGTTCACAGGTAAAGTTCCCAGTGGAGTACACCCATAGCGTTCAACACTATGACAGTACAGATAGTATCAAGTTCACTTAGTGGCCAGCCAGTCACTTAGAAAACCCAAATGAGACAGATTAAAAAATGGTTACTTTCTGGATTCAGTAAGTAAAGCCATAAGTAAGTGACAGAAAGACAGGCATCTGTTTCACGTTGCTTAAGTTTCAGAGAAAACACAATACAATCAAATCAGTATAAGATATGAAAAATGGGTTCTCAGATGATGATTAAAGTGCTCCTTTTTAGATTTTAAGTAAAAAGACAATCATTTACTGGCATTTCATTTTTTTAAATTAAGTTTTATATGGTAGAATAATGGGGAAAATAGCAGATTTACAAAAATAGAGAAATGCTACTTTGGAGAATGTTTTGTTCAATTTTGATCACCAAACCTAGTTATACAAAATTATTTAAACTCAACATTTATCACTTTTTTAAAGAGGAAGATGAACAGCACTGAGCTGAATGACTGAATGTCAAAAGAAGAATGATAGAAAAATCTCAAATGTCGGGCATTTCATGTGTAAACTGTTTCTTGTCAATGCTGATCTTTACATTAGCAGTCACAGGACTGGAGTCACAATCATGGAGTACAATGCCTCAGCAGTTAAAAAGCCATTTGATGCAACATTGAAACCCATTGTTTACCGATTCAAAATCTTGATTTGGTGCTGATTTTCTTTTTCTTATTATTCACATTCAAAAGTTAATAGATATCACCAAGGTTTGATGAAGGTGAGGTGAAAAGAGTCAAGATGTAGAGGAGGGAACTGTAGACCAAAGGCTTACAAATTTTCTTTCCCATCTGAATCAGAAGGTTTATTTAATTCAACTCTCACACCTTTTTCACCTGCAAAAAAGGGAGGATATTATATGGAAAGGTGGTATGGATACATGGATTTGAAATAAGTTATAATTTTTCTTTTATTAAACTTTAAAACAAAATACATATTTTTAGAATTTCACAATTAATGCCTGATTGAAACCAAGTTAAATATTAATTGACTATTAAAATAATCATTAACTAATAAGACATACTGAACTATCCAAAGCTAATGACTGAATTTTAAACAAAAACCCCAGTATCAAGGTACATCTTTGCACTTGGCTTTTGAATGTTAAAACTATTTTTATTATATTATTTTGTTATAATTAACATAACATCTTAGTTTCATTTTTATTCATTCATCTAATTTATATGGCCACCCATCTCACAATAAAGTGCCTTTATAGGCACCACAACCATAATTGAGCCCACAATTAGTCCTTGAAGCGGGTGACACACCAGAGAAATCTGCCTCCTGAGTCCCATCAAATGTAGTTCCCTGACAGGACCGCCCTTTTCGGCTGGAACTGATAGGACAGGCAAATATAGTTGGGGAGAAATGGTCCCTCAAATAATCTTGCCAATGTAGGGCTTTTTAAGCAAGAAAAACAGCACCTTGAATTGAAACTGAAAACAGACTGATAACCAGTGAAGCTTGTGAAACAGTGTTGTAATGTCTGTTGTTCTAGAGACACAGATAACTGCATGCGCCACTACATTTTGTACCAGCTGAGGTTAAGAGTATTATAGTTTTAATTCTAAATTAACTTCTGTGGACTTCACTCCATATTTAAGAGGTCCCACGATGTGTCTATCGTCCCTGTCACATTTTGATTTTGTTATTTTCTTTGTTCAAATTTATAACTTCTGTTTGACTAAATAAATAAATAAATAACTAAAATGTCCAGATACTCTTCAAGGGCAATCGTACACAAGTAGAAGCACAATTTCAGGACACTTCAGAGAACCAAGCAAATAGATCTTCATCTTTTAGAAACTATGCAATGTGCCTATCCAAGGCTACATACTTTTTCCATTCCTTCTTACTCTTACACAGCAAAAGTCAGCTAGTAAGGAATTTCTATTGCAGATATATATAATTCTATTTTTGCCAAAGTAGTCAGTTTTAGTAAACTATATCCCTAGAGTGCATATTGCTTGACATTTTAATACAGTGATAATAGCTCAATTTCTATGCTCTAGATTAGTGTAATTTTGATTAAACACAATCTTTATAAAAATAAATTAGAATAGTCCTACTAGACCAAATTCAAGTAAGAAATTTGTAAAACACTCAGTAAGAAAATATGGCAACTTACTTACCTGTTAAGTATTTTACTTTTGCACGGGCTCTTTCATCTGCATCAAAATACCACACTGTTATTGCGTACCTTTAAAAGAATAAAAAAGGTGAAGCAGTAACTATACATTAAAATAATGCTTCTGTCAAGATTATTTGAGATTATTTCTATCACATTTGAAAAGTACAATTCCAACACAATTTGTCAGTTTTATAGAACTATTACCTCCCTTATGTGGTGCCCATGAGTATCATGATCTTTCATAATTTATATAAATTATTAGGGAACTAGGTATTTTTTAAAGTGAAGCTCAAGATACTTACTATCTTAATTTCTCTAGAACTGAGGCTTCTGTAATTTATTGAAATTCATTTATCAATATGAAAATAAAAAATATTGAAGTATGTGGTATTTTTGCTAATTAATGTTCTTTATAAAATAATTTTACAAGTCTATTAATTCTTAACAAAACATTTGATATTCCTCACTTACATCACATAATGAATGCTTAATTTTTCAATGTATAATTGAAACAGTTTACTTTTTGCATTAGTTAAAATTGTGATGTCTTAATCTTCTAGGAAAAGTTACTATCTCTAAATTATCTAAATATCATTTCTATAAGTACAACATTCCCTGATATATGGATTTCAACTCCCAGTATTCCTCAGCCAGCATGGTTATTGCTGAAATACTGGGAACTGAAATTTATACATCTGGAGAACACCAAGAAAATAGGAGGCTGTTTTAGCTTTTAAATAAATAACCCCACACTAAATTACATTTATTTACCTTTTTTGCAATCTCTGAAAGAGGATACATACAGGCGCAGCCCAAGAACATAGAATAATCCAGCCAAAGTTTATTTCTTTATTTCTTACATTCAAAAGCAGAATCACTAGACTTTTTTCCACTAAACACAATTCCACTAAAACAAGAGCCATTAAAGGTTCATTTTTGCAAAATAATAGTCCAAAATTCTAACTTTTTAATTTATTATACCCGTGTTTCCCTGAAAATAAGACAGGGGCTTATATTTTTGACTCCCCCCCAAAATGCCCCTGGCCTTATTTTCGGGGATGGTTTATTTTTTGGGGTGCAGGAGGCGCCCCACTGAGATGCATGTCCTATCTACGCCTCCTTCACAAAGCTCCCTCCGCCCCGTCAACTCTGCCACCGCCGCCGCCACCTCTTTCAAACCTCCCTCCGCCCCTTCAGCTCTGCTACTGCCGCCGCCTCTTTCAAACCTCCCTCCACCCCTTCAGCTCTGCCACCGCCGCCTCCTTCACAGAACTACGAGACACATGTTCTAGCTGGGACTTGTAGCTCCATCACGTTCTTCAGCATTGTGTCCAGGGAAGAAAGCCCATTGTACAGGTAAAAAACCTTCTCGCGAGTTAAATCAAACTTCTCGATCCTGCGAGAAGTTTTTTTACCGGTACAATGGGCTTTCTTCCCTGGACACAATGCTGAAGAATGCGACGGAGCTACAAGTC